>JASAON010001407.1:0-21713 GCA_030849065.1 Jaenimonas drosophilae
ATCAGTCCGTTGGTCACGTACGTGGACAGCTGTGTGCTTAGTGCAGTGCCAGCAGCTGCGGCAGTGGTGCTGACGCAGTTTACAACAAGGATGCCATTGCCAAAAAGTTGTAGGGCATGGCTCACCTCATCGCACATGGAAGAAACATCGCCACTCCCGGGTATAGTGAATCCAATCAACTGCTGGCGAAGAAATTCTTGAAGAAGCCGTACGTACTGTGGTGAAGAGGTTGAGAAAGGGTACATGCTCCCACACAAAGTCAGGCGTTGACGAAACACGAAATTAGGCACAGGTGTGGAGTCATATCCGCTCCCACCGTGCTTAAATGTGGCCATGAAGGCATTCACACCAGCCTGGTTGCAGGTGCATAAAGCGCCTTGTGATTCGGCTACACTGCTGCAACTGTTGCCCGTAGGTCCAAAGGATCCGATGAACAGGTCAGACACCAAGAAGCTGGATTGTGCTGCCACAAAGTTTCCAAAGAATGTTTGTCGGTCTGTCAACGCAGGTCCACAGTACATGCTGATTGCGTTCAACATGGCAGTCCCAAACACCCATCCAGTCATGATGAAGTCATGTTCCCATACAGCCAAAGCAGCGTAGGAAGATGTATGGTCAACTGCATCAAGAAAACTCTGCGTCACCTGATACTCAGTGGAGGATGAGCCAGGAGTAGGCGTGACGTAGAATTGATTCTCAGGCAGGAGACCAGAGCCTATAGCAGGAACTGTAGTGCCAAATGTGGAGCTGAATGGGGAATACATGAGCGAGAACATGTCGTAAGTGAATCCAAGGGATGTGTTCGTAGCGCCAAGTGTTTTGTCCGTGAGTATGTTGGTTGCCCACGTCACCGAGTCCGCATAGTACCGATTATCACTATTCGATGCAGTTTGGGCAATCAAGTACATAAGTTGCGGTTTCGTCGCCACTCCGATTGAGTAGTCGCTGGCCGAGGTCACACGAGTCACGGATATGCCAACCGCTGTTAGAGCATTGTTCAGTACCCAGTACGCCTGATCACCAATGCCGTTGCTACTTCCTGTTTTAGGTTGGCTGAGTGTAACGACAAGTTGCTTCAGTGGGAAGTGCGGTTGGGAAGCAAAAAAGGATATCAAACCTGCTGCCTGAGTAGCTTCTGACGGGATGGTCCACATTACAAAAGATAGGTAGTTGGTCGCAAATTGGTCAGCAGTAAAGAACTGTGCGTAAGGTGCAAACACCATCAAGTCGGAATTGGAGGGTAAGCTGACCATCAAGCTTGACATCAGGACGGGTCCGATTTGTCCAAAGATGGTCATTGCGTTGGTGTTTTTGCTGATGGAGCTGTACTTCGAGACAATGTTTCCACCAAAGAATGCAGTTGCCAAGAAGGACAGAAGGTCATTGCTTGATTGCTCTGCTGCCCAACGCAAGCCTATTGCGTACGATGACACCGCTGGGTTCACACTGGACTCGTAAAAGGAATCCATGATTGATGGAACAAACATTGTGGTTACAGCCATACTGAGTGTTGCTGTGGACGCCACCAGAACGCACAACACCACCACCACCCGCCACCACAGTGTGGACATCAAAGCCGAAGTCATCGTGAATGAAATGTTTCCAGATTATATGATTATATACACAAAGGCCTTCCTTTAAGCAAATGTGTTCTAGAAGCAAAACAACCAACCATGAACAAAAGATTTGTGATGAAGAAATGAAACCAGCATGAGCAGTTATCGTTAATGTGAAGTGAAATGTGCCACCAAGAATAAACGTACAATCATTGTTTAGATAAAATTGCGTCTGGATGCTGAACCAATCCCATCTCACATAAGTCATCTCCTCACACGAAGTAAATCATTATTCTACAAGCTACGATCTTCCAGGTGAGTACCTTCCGATGTCAGTCATCTGCCTGTAGAACGGTGGAATTGGTCACCAGCAGCCTCAGCTGTAGTTCATCAATAAATTGCAAATGAGCTCATCGCTCAAGAAAAAATAATAACGAGCGAGCGAAGGATAGGATAGGATGGCAGCCAAGGAGAACAGATCAGTGCGCAATCTGCGCAGCCCAGTACATAGAGAAAGTACTCAGAGAAAACGTCACCACCACAACATCATCACGTTCAAGGAACAAGGAAGAACAACACTCTTATAGCGCCAGAACCAAAAAGGCAAGTAGTGTGTGAGAAAGTTAGAACAAAAGTGCTGCCATTTTCACAAAAAAACATATTGGCCTATTCATGTCCTTCAATCCAAAAAAAAAAACGCGTGATGTCAGAAATATATTGACGCACAACTGGAGCGACAGCATGTATAAATTTAGGAAGGAGAGTTAAGCACTGGAAGACGACACATGTGGCCAACGCAAATGATGCCGCAGAGAGAAGAGGAGACATGTGAAATCTGCTACAATTAATACTATATTAATACTATACAGGAAATAAACAGAAAAATTGAACAGCAACACTCCTGTACTTGTCACGTCAAACTGAATATATTGAGGTGGCAATGGCATGCGTTATTCCCACAGCGTCTTCTCAGGAACCTGTGGTGGTTCGCACGCCTCTACCAGACCTTTCGGTACTTGAGTTCTTAGCTCGTGATGGTGCCTCGGTCAGTGCCCACATTGGACCTGACTACAGATGCTTCCAACTGACTGTTATGAAGCAACCCCCGTGTATCACCATGCAGCACATGCTGGCCGAACTGTAATGTGGACGGCTTCGTCACTGTTGTGTGATCACAAGACACAAATCAGTAGATTGTGGATTGATGGTACCTAGTGGCTTGAAGTAAGGGTCTGTGTGCAAGTAGACTGGTGCAAGTAGTAGCGACTCTGGAACGCACGGAGTTACTGTGGTTGGGAATATATAGATGCAACGTTAGACATAGTGAGGGCCGATGTGTGGATCGAGTCCCCGTGGTGTTCATGAATCATGGAATAGGCTAGGCACAAAATAGTCATGATGTGCGTTACTGGGGTTGCCATACGGAGCAATCACGGTTTTACACTTGATGGGAGGCTTGAACGGAGAATCTTCAGTAATGGGAAGGCTGTGTGATAGATCGGGTGCTAATGCTGGCCTTACAGCAGGGAGAAGAACGAGAGATGGAGCACAGTATGAAACGAGTACAAAACTAGAGTTGTACGGTACAGTGTTCAAAGGAGTGATGACGCTGTACATCAGCAAACAGGTTTCATTCGTCTAGAGTATCTCATCAACCATAGTCGAACTTTTTGAAGAAATGGTGGGGCAAAGGAAAAGGGTTCAAATGGCGGCGGAAATCTTCAAAGTGTGCAGCCTCTGCTTGCGGGCCCCCTCGGTAAGTGCTGCTCTTCCCGTACTCACAGACACATCATAGGATTGCATGTTTGGGTATTGTAGGGCCTTGCTGCAGCTGTGTGTGCGTGTGTGTGTGTGTGTGGTGCGTGCACGCTCACTCAACATTCACGCGATTTTTCGAATTGGTTGTTTGTCAGCACATGATTGCTTTGCGAGCGACGCACACCCAACAATAGAGGGGAAACATGAAAAAGAATCAGCATCAAAAATGAAAAGTGCGAAAACAAAAAAGAAAAAAGATCAAAATAGAAGATATATTTGCATATATATATATATACAGTACGTAATATACGTCATTCTGTTCCATCTGTGTTTCAAGACGAGAGCAGGTACGATGGAGTACTCCTCAGACGAGGGCAGGCGTGTGAGGCTATCATGGCGCCAGAAGTAGATCAGTGCCCACCTCAACACCCGCCTTGTTGTGGAGGTCTTTGTCTGAAAATGCCCCCATCCCATAATGGTCCTCACTGATAGCGGCGTGGTGGTAGTGTGGCAGCCACCTTACACAACCTTCTTCGGTCATCAAAGACGAGTCAGGCACGTGAAGGCAATAGAGGGCGGAGATGAGATGTAGAGATCAAGAAGGGTGCGACAAAACAGAACAAGCTAGGCATAAAGAACAAATCAAGAAAATGAATGAGACAGCATAGAGGAGTGGGCCGAGGATCCATAGGATTCTGTTCTTTTATATAAATGTATATCCTTGAGTTCTTCGTTCACCACACTTCATCGCTCATTTTTTTTCTCCAGTTGTTGGTGTACGTGGGGGGGCATCTCGCCTCTGTTTTCAACATCTTGAAATTGGTGAGCGACAATTTTCATCAACCCAGTTAGGTGTGCACCAACAACACCATGATTGACTCAAAACAACAACAACAAGAAATTCCAAAAAAAAAACAGAAGAAGCTACAACACACAGCGGAAATAGCGACGTCCAAAACGATGAGCAGCACACAGATGGACGGTCTGCTGCACCGCATGCCGTGCCACCATCGACGTTTCGAACCAACCTGTCGCACTACCCTCCACAAAAGGGGAGAGAACTGCAACAACGACCACAAACAAACAAAAAAAAACAAGAAAAAACAAGCACGTTCAAGAGTTTGCGCACGTTCCCGTCCACAGTGAGTCAGCTATGCGAAGACACCGTAGATGGAGGCTCCGGTTCCGAACACCACTGCGATGACGCCGGTGATGAGGAGAAAGTAGGTCGTGCCCCACTCCATCACTCCGACGTTCTTGCGATTCCATCTTCCTGTGTACATGATCATCAGTGCAGGGAAGATGAACCCAAGGAAACCGCCACACAGTGAGCCAACAAGACCCAATACCACGGTGATGTTGGGAACCATCAAGCCAACGATGAGCGTCACCAGTGAGAGAATGCCACAGAAGACGGCGTTCTTCCACCATGGCATCTTGTACACGTCCCAGTGAAGGAAGTGGTAGATGCCATCACGCATTGGAAGTTGGTGAAGTGCAAACGCAACACAAATCTTGATGACGATGCCAAAGTAGGCTGGCCAGAACTCATGCGCCTCACGAGGTTGATACATGAGTAAGATGGAGGACTCCACCGTGGAACCAAAGCGGGCGTAGCCAAAGAGACCGGCCATGATGTACAAGATGCCACAGCCACCGAGTGAGACGGTGCTGTTGCGCACCATACGCATGGGTGACGGCTTGTCCATCTCAAAGTACACTTCAAAGGCGTTGATCTGAACGAGGCAGGCAAAGATGATCGTGCCGAGACCCTCAATGGCGGTGTTGCCCGTGTTGAAGAACTTGATGTCGTCTCTCCAACCATGCTCATGCATGTAGTCGCAGCTGTTGATGACAATGCAGAAGACGAAGAAGATGACAAAGGTCACGCCAGCCATCGAAACGTAGCGGAGTGAGTCAATGTTCTTGGGCAGACAGAGCGGAAGGATGCAGCAGAGCCAAATGAGGGAGGTGATGAGCCGGTTACCTGTCTTGGTCTGAAGGAAGGAGGGCACCGAGGGGTCGTCAAAGATTGGGGTGAGCAAATCGCCAATAGAAACAATGTAGCTCACGCCACCACCAAAACAGAAGCCGCACATGAGCAGCGCCACGGCGTAGTCAGGACCTCGGCCAAGAAGCTTCCGCGCAACATCCTCGTAGGTACGAAGTTTGGTGGCATCTGCGCACCGAGCAAGCAGCCACAGTGAGAAGATTGTAAGGATATCCACGACAATCAGAATGAGGAGCGAGCTCACGAGACCCATGTTGCTGAAGGCAGCTGGCAGACCCAGAATACCGGCACCAAGCGTTGAGCTTCCCAATGTGAAGGAGCTCGCAATGAGGCCTCCAGGGGGTACAATCTTCGAGTATAGATTGCGGAAGCAGGAGCGGGGCTTGTGTTGGGGCTGATAGTGGCTCTCTTCATCATCATCCAGTTCAATGGGCACCACATCAAGTCCTTTACTTACATCTTCGTCGGGGGTATCATCATGTTGAGCTGCGGAATCGGGAACGACAAGGAACTCCCGGTGGTCAGAGGAGAAGACAGTCTCGTCATCGTCCTTCGGTGGTGGCACGTGAACGGGCATTGGACAACGTGTGTGCGTGTGCGTGTGTATAAAGTGTAAAGTGCAGAAGTGCTGGTTCGCCAGGAAGGAGAAAATGGAGGGTAGTCCTACTGAAAGATGTATGAGCGTGCGGGGTCGTGACAAAGAAGTGTATGGAAGCTCGTAACGAGGGTTGAAAACGAAGTGTCGCTGACAAGGTTCTACATACAACCAAACAGTGGATAGATGGAGGAGAGGAACAGCACATGGGAGTGACGTGTAGCATACGTAGTGTCAGGGACAGAGTCATACATTGCCGATGTTGGATGTCGTCGTGATGTGTGCACGACCATCTGCGTACAGGCAGCGGAGGGAGGGAGGGTGAAGCTCGGAATGGGGGTACGGGCGCTCCTTCGTTATAGCGATAAATCGAGAAGATGATGAACCACACCCCCTAGAAAAAAAAAACAGAGTACTGGAAGTGTACCGGATAGGGGAGACTACCCATTCACACACACACACACGTGCAGGTGTACTGCCTACAGCAGCGTGGCTCCGTGTGAGGTGTTCTCGCTCTCAGGTGAACGAAATATGACAGAGGAGATGGTAGTTCGAAGACGATCAAGCATCGACGCGTTCTTCTTGAAGAGGCCCACACTGGCAATGGCTCTGGGAAGTTGCTTCAGCACCTCCATTGTACATTGCTGTCGCAGCACAAGAAGGCAATCGTTGAGTGAAGCAAAGGTCAGCTTGGAGCTCTGGACGCTTGGCAAGCGAATCGCCGCATGGTGGAGAGATGGCACCAGTGCCAGCACCGCGATGCTGTGCATCACGTAGTCCGCCGGTGGTGATACCGAACGATCCCAGCTGAGCTCCAAAACCACCTCCGATACGCTCACCCCATCGATGCTCAGCCGGAGCTGCTCTGGCGGTGGCGTGGGCCGGTGGTAGAGCGTACTAGCCCTTTGCGTAGGGTCGTAACAAGGCACTGTGGCGAGTCCCACAGTGGCCTGCTTCAGTGTCTGTTGCAGTTGGTACAGGAAGACGTCCGAAACGGTGATGGTCATGGGATGTACACTCACTTGGAGTGCTCGGATAGAGAGTCGGTGTGGAGTGATGGCCACATCTCGCAGAGAAACATCTACCCCCATCGGCTCCAGGACAAAGTGCTGATGATCTTTGTACGTTGTACTGACGTGGAGGCCAACGAGGTTGGCCTGTGCAGACAGCCGTTGGTAGGATTCACCCCAGAGGGAGATGGACTGTACGACAAGCTGCACGTAGGAATTTTGGGCTAAGGACAGCTGAAGCTGAAGCCTTCCCATGTGGAGGTTGGCGCTGAGGCCCAACTTGTTCGCCCGAAGCCGCGCCATTATGCGCAGGGCTCCGTCATTGAGGGTGCTGGATGAGCACAGCACAAGCGTTCGCTCGCCAACATCACCTACGGTATAAACCACCAAGTCCGGCTCAAGCTCCTTGGCTGCATCGATGCAGGCATCGCTATGATCCAGTTTGTGTGTGAGACCGTCGGCCACCCGACGCAGCAACACAGCCTGGCCCTTTGGCGGGGCCTCTGCGGTGGCATAGGTGCGTAGTTCCAAGGGGCCCAGTCCATCAAAGGCCGTGGGGCTCAGATTGATCACACGAAGAAAGGGGCTGCATGGAGCACTAATGTGCATGAAGGCAGATGCGTGGGCGTGTGGCTTCGTCACAGTGATACGCACGTGGTAGCGGTCCAGCCTCAAGACGGCGCTCCAGTGTGCACCCACGGAGAGGTCCAACAGGGTGGGCGGTTGGATGGAGCTAGTGGTTCCTTCCAAAGAGAGGGCAACGTAGTCCGATGCGCCGTACTTGGCCAAGGTATGATAGCCAGTGGTGCTGTGTGGTGCCAACTGTAGAAGGTGGGCAAATGATGGCTCCCGCTCATCTTTGGACAGCTTCTCTGATCGTACGACGGTATGGCGAAGATGGAGGGACAACGGACCTTCGTTGATGATGAAGAGCGGTGGCAGGAGCTCCACAAGAAGGTTTGGCGCAGCAATGGGTCGAAGCAACACAAAGAAGGCGTGGCTTGCCACTGCCTCCGTCGTGGAAGCCACACCACACACAACCGTTGCACCGGCAAAACCTCGCTCCAGTTCAAAGACTTCACAGTCTTCCGTTTCACACGTCTTCAGTTGTAGTGTCGTATCCATCGGCACGTAGGCTGACTTCATGGGTGCTATGCCGTCCTCCTCACGTTGGGTGCCCACCACATCTCCAGACTCGGAGATGATGTACAGCGCATCACGACATTGATTCACCACGCGTGCGAGGTGGCTGGGGGCCAAGGTGCATTGGCGGGTACGTTGGCCCTCTGGGGTGGTGAGCACAGCGTTGAGCTCAATGAAGTAGCGCTTCGGGTGGAGCTCGTGGCCTAGAACCACGCTGCCCTCCTCCCCAAGCAGCAGCTCACGTACGCTACTTTTGTCTTGAGACAGGAAGGTGCCAGCGTCGGTTTCCATGGATAAGGTACACTCAAATGGTTCGGCGTCACTGAGCTGATACACATGCACGGAGGTGTGCGGCAGCATCTCTACAATGGCGCGGTGCGACTGGCGTTCATCTACAATGGCCACCTTCAACGGGCAGCTCGTGTCGTTGCGAAGGATTGGAAACGCGGGGCTCAGGAAGCACATCACCACCTCCCCTTGTAAGCGCTCCATGCAGAGACGAATGTAGTAGCGGGAGCCATTCACCTCTGACACACACTCCAAGTTGTGCTCCACTCGTGTGGTGTTGCTGCCCTCTGTTGCGAGTCGTTCCATCACATGTTGTGGGCTTTCATCACCCTTGAAGAGCGCTTCACGGAGTGTACGCCCGCTTCCGCCGGAGATTCCCGTGAGGGAGATGCCAACATTCGGTTGCTGCAACATGCCATGGGGAACGCAACCAACGCTGTGGCGGGGAATCATCACATCCTCGCACTGTGTACCACGCAGCAGGACATCAAAGTCAGTGTCGTTGCGGAGCTGAAAGAGCGTTCGCACCACCCAGTGCTGCACACAGTGCGGGTTTAGTGTGGTTAGAAGGTGGAGCCACTGACCATCACGTGCGGCAAGAAGATAGGAACTCGCCGCCATTGCCTCCTCCACGCCGTAGAGCGCCTCTGGGATTGAGATGGTCTTCGTTTGCTCCACCGGTGACTGCTGAATCGATGCCACGCACAACACGGCACTCACAGGGAGCTCACGCAAGGAGAGATCCTCCATCGCACCCACATCAATCAGAGTACCTTGCGGTCCTCGTACCACCAATAAACACCCACTTTCATTCGTGATGCGCACAGGCGCGCGATCTTCTTCGCGAGGCTCGGCAGACATCATCCGCGCAAGCCCCGCAAACAGTCGCAAGTGATGCGCTGAAACTGAGATGGAGCCTTCAGAGACGTTGAGGTGCACATCAGCTCCACGTCGCGTGAGCCGGCCTACACCGCCCAGGTACACGGGGCGCTCCAGCAGCGGTGCCAACAATTGTGTTGAGGCATCCAAGACGC
The DNA here is from genome assembly GCA_030849065.1 of Jaenimonas drosophilae. Classification (NCBI taxonomy): domain Eukaryota; phylum Euglenozoa; class Kinetoplastea; order Trypanosomatida; family Trypanosomatidae; genus Jaenimonas; species Jaenimonas drosophilae. Next base: position 9,396 of record JASAON010001407.1, read on the forward strand.
TGCACTCGGCGAGCGCAATGCGGGCTTCGGTAGAAGCCTCCTCCGCCCCGTGCTCCCGGATAGACCACAAGAAGGCGTTGGAGAGCGTCAGCTTCGCCACAATGCTGCCATCTTCAAGCACAAGCTGCAGCGGCACGAGAGACACCGACAACAACACCTTCCACTTGGGATATGGGTACATGTCTGCCGAAGCACGAGCCACAGGGGTTGCGGGAGCCCATGCCGGGCTTGGCAACTGCGTGTGCGCACGCAGGAGTGCCGCCACGTGGAGCACATGTGCATGGTGGGGAAGCAAGACCGGAATAGAGACTTCTTCGGTGGTCAGGGTGCAATTCACGACGGGGCAGAGCTTCTTCATGGAAAGCTCCAACTCCAACGTGATGCGTGCGGCAAGTCGTAGACGACGCTTGGGCGTCACCAGGTGTGCCTGCACATCCTCCATGCGTACTTGGTAGGAGGGGCTCTTGGGCTTCTGATCCACCTGAGCAGTGAGTGTGCTGTGGCTTAGCACAATGGATGAGTCGGGAGCGAGCTTGAGCTTGACATCACCACGCACGATGCGCAGGTTGGCTCGTTGACGTCGCGCGGCAGGTTGGACGCCGGTTGCCACCACTGCATCCTTCACGGCGGCATGTTGCGAGGTGCAGCCCTCCAACACAAAGAGACCGGCGTCGCTGCTTGTTTGGATGCAGCCAACCCCACTCGGATGATCAAAGATGCATTCACGAAACACAACCGTGGTGCCGTCTGTGATGAGTACTTGACTGGTTGGTGAGGCAGCAAGAATGGTGCAGCGCTCCACCCTCAAGATCTGTTGTGGGGCGTGGAAGACGATGTTTCCCTGTGTATTCAGGTCCAGGCAGAGGTCGTTCTGGCAGCAGGTGAGGAGCATGTGGCGCTCCCACATGGCACCCACACGGCATCCATAGCTCACGAGCTGGGCGACGTGGATGTAGGCCCCATCATGCAGGCTCGTATCCGCTGCACAGAGCCAACGACCAATGGTGGCGGTCAGCAGTGGGAGCTCCTCCACGTCGGTGCTCGTGCAGCTTCCCAATTCACTATCCACGGGGCTGCTAGACAGGTTTCGATGGCCTCCTCCGCCTGCCACTACCGCCCGCTCGTTGCGCTCCACCTCCACAGACGAAATGCGCAGTTGTGCCAAGCACTTGCTCATGTCCTCCTGACGATCCCCAAAAAGATGGGCACTCAGAGCGTGCACGCGCAAACGAAGAGGTTGTTGCTGCAGCTGCTCCAACACCTCCTCTGCCCAAAAATCCATCTTGCCAATCGGTGCCAACAAAGCCACCTCCTCGCAGGTAAGCGAGAGGCAGGCCTCCGAGACGTTGTGCGGCGGGTACACGGCAAGACGGAGTTCCTCTACACGCGTGGAGAAGGTGAGGGCCTCGCAGTCGTAGCTCAGAATGAGTGGCAGCTGATGCTCCAAGGATGGCAAGAGAGGGCCAAATCGTTGCGCTTGCTCTGCAGAAAAGCGCGCGCCACGGACATGCAGAGACAACTCCACCACACCTTCCGAGCCACAATGAATGCGGCAGCGCTCCGCCTCAACCATGAGTGCCAAATCGCTCATGCCGGAGTCAAACACACGATAGGCAGCGAGCGGTGTGAGTTGGCCCAGAAAGGCCGCAACGCGATCCCCAACCGCGGTGAAGACGTGAAAAGGTGCGCGCGAGAGTGGCTCCACCACCACCTCCCCAAGACGGCAGTACACCTGCACGAAGGAAGCTTGATAGGGGCGTTGGTCAGTTTGGTTATGAGATGGGTGGTTCTTCATGAGGCACGAGAACTCCGCCACCTCCACCGCATCAAAGAGTCGCAAGGTTGCCGTGATGAGCGTAAGACCGTCGTGGAGATCCACGCGGCCGTTGGTGAGGTGCAGCAGCACCGCCACCTCCCCGCCACGGGAATCAATGCAGCGCCCAACCAACGGGCTGAGATCGATGGCCGTGGTGGCCTCACTGGATCCAAGGACAGAAAACACACGCATCCCATCGACCAGACGCATCTCCACAACGGAGCTGCTCACTGGCTCGGTGATGGTCGCACGTAGATCGGCAACTTGGATCAGCACAGCCGTTGCACTCACAGTCCCACAACCTCCACCTACTCCCTCCATACCTGGACGAACACGTACCTCACCCACATGCACCTCCAGGTTGAGCGGATCGAAGCCCAACGCCAACCCTTCTACACGCAAGGATTGTGCCTTGGCCAACAAGGATGGCGGATGAGTGCGTCCAGCGGCAAAGATGGAGAAGGGCCGTGCGGGGGTCATTGCCATCCTCGGTCTCGACGACGCCGTGGAGGTGGTCGGTGTTGGTACAAGACTGCGCACCACTTCCTCCTCATCCTTCATGGTTGTAGGCGGTGCGAGGGCGGCAGAGCAAAGGTTGGATGTCTCCATCATCCACTGAAAGGCCGCCCCGGTGATGCGCAGACGAATGGGTGAGATGTTGATGTCGTCGTTGGCCAACATGGACACATGCACCGGAGCAACAAGATAGTCCGTCTGTAGGTGTTGGTTGCCGAAAGAGATTGAAAGATGTTGTACGTTGCAGCCGAGTTTGGGGCGATCATCGGCACGAGAGACCAACGTCATGGAGCCCTGCTCCAGCACACAGACTAAGGAATCCATCGAAACACGCATGCCAGCAAAAACCACGGTGATGGACTGATGGCGTGGAGGTGGTGAGGTTGGGGAGGCTGCCATTGCAGAGGTAGATGCAGGAGACGTAGGCTGCGGTGGTACTTCCGCTTCGTAGAACACTTGTTGGCTCGGTTGTATATCCAGTTGTTGGCGTACGCGCAGGAGCGGTGCCGCCACAGCAAGGAGGCCAGCCGTGGTGCCATCGAGGCACATGTTGCCAATCTCTGCGCGCACCATCGTTGCGCTCGCCGTGTTTTTGATGTTGATGGCACAGAATGGAGCGACAGATCCATCACTGGTCTTTCCTGCTCTGGCAGAGGTTGGTGTGTTCGTGCTGATGTTGGTCGCCACGTAGAGTGGGCGTGGAGGGCTGAGGCCTGCCACAACATCAACATTGGCAAGGTTGATGCTCACCTCGTCACGACGGACGACAACGGCGGCTTGACGAAGCGCGATGCTACGTGATGCAGGGAGCACAAGTTCCAGCAGCTCCACATCCACGTGAATGGAGTTGGGCGTGCTGCTGCTTCCTCCTTTTGATGTGTTGTTCTTGGTCGTGGCATCCGTTTCTGTCGGAGAAGAGGCGGCAGCGGCTCCATATTTTTGCTGCACCCTGCGACGAAGGAAGGCGATGACATCCACGTAGATCAAATCCTGCTCCGCCTCGGCCAGCTTGGCGCGCTGCTCGTACACACTCTGCGAGCGGTGGCAGGTATCCAGCAGCTGAAGATAGCGGTCTCGTGCCTGCGCAAAGAAGCGGAGGTGCGAGAGATTCAGGTTGTATCGACGTCGGCGATCATGAATCATGGCGAGCACACACTCCTTGGCGTAGCGCCAGCGTGAGGTTGGCCCGTGAAGATGCACAAAGGGGCGGCAATGCATCGGCAGCTTGCGCGCCACCTCGTGGCTGGAGTAGCAATCAACCGCCGCCGCGATGGATGGCTCCGTCGCCATCACCCGCACCGCCCCCATGACCTGAATGGTTGTATTATCGCGCAAAGGCTCATCAACGAGGGAGAGAACGCGGGTGTTGCGAATACGGAGGTCCTCCACCAACACACACCTCACCGACTCCTCCGACTCCAGCGCATCCACGCCAACATCGCCAATCTCCACCTCCACCATCTTCAGCCGCTCTTTACCCGCCACACGCGTGGGCTCCACCACCACCGAAGCCTTGCCAACGTGCAAACGTACACGTCGATGGCTGTCGCAGAGGAGGACGACGGAGGTATTCATGACGTTAATGCGCAGTTGGCGCTGCCAAATCCACTCCACCGTCTTGGTGGCTCGATCACGAAGGAGGGAGAAGATGCCACGACGTGCATCGCCCACCCCTGCTCCACCTACATCGCCATCGTTGAGCATCTCACTTGCTTCAGATTCGGCGTCACTACGGCAACTTGCCAGATCCAAATCATCCACCTCGGAGGAGAGCGCGCTCATCTCGTCTTCACCAACAACATCACCGTCCTCGTCGTGGGCATCTCCATTTACGCTCACTGATGATGATGTTGTGGATGATGATGACGATGATGATTGATTGTTTCCTTGTGGCTTTGATGTACCACGTTCTGAACCAGAATCATGAATCGCCTCGCCCAAAATGGTTGCGATGGTGATGTCGCTGAGCACATCTTCGAGCTTCCGTACTTCACTCTTGGCAAATGGATCCACGGGAAGCACAACCGATATACCATCCACCTCCACCGCCAGAGGGTTTGCCGTTGCCGGATTTGGTATGCTGATCTTCACAGACGCGATCGTGCATGACTCGATCACAATGGGAGCCAAACGTGCGATGGTATCCACGCGAATGGCCAAGTTTTTGATCTCAATGTTTCCACTGAAGAAGGAGGTGTGAATGTCTTTGGGGTGTACATCCGCAATTTTTGCGATTTTGGAGAGCACATAAGAGACCACAACTTGATTCATGTTGATGATGTTGTAAAAAGAAGCGTGATAAAGATGAAAAACTACAACGTGCGTGAGTAGTAGCTGTTTCTTGATGAATAAGGAGCGAATAGAATCAATGGCCCCAAAGCACTAGGAGTATCTGCACAAGATCCTATGATGTGTTTGTCTGCGTGGAGCACCTCTTGCGCGTGCAATGCGTCGCACCTCCACAGCGATCAACACAAATCAGGGATTCCTACCAAGACCCCAACAGAATGATGAGCGAGCAAGATGATGATGCATCTTCACAATCAGATAAAGTTCTTGGCAGTATAATTTGCTGCTGCTGTTGTTGTTGTTGTCGGCGTTCGCTCTTCAACGTTGAAATGAAAAATAGAAAGTGGGGCAACGTCAACGTGCCCATGGCGCACAACGGTGGTGAGTGTGCGCAAAGCGTCGCGACCCATGCGCAGACGCATGTAGAGAGAGGTGCTGATGATCAAAGAACGCGTTCCCCTGTTTGTTTCAGTCGTGTGAAGGATGGAGATTGGTGGATATAAACCAAGTGAAGCTCCACAATACCCAAGCCGTACGCGGTGTCTCGATCGGTTGGGGGGCATGAAGCCGAACGTGCATCGTAACACACTCATTGACGATGAATTATTCCATCATCATGATGAGTGCCATGCATCGCGAAAGTACCAAGTATATGATCAAGTATATATAAACATCAAAAGAGAAAAAAACGAGACAACCTAATTCCTCATTCACAATGAACCCAAAATAATCAGCTCCTCACTCCACTCATAAGTACATACGATGTGCGCAGTATCCATCCACGTGCTTCTCCAGATAGTTTTGGTGTTCGTCGTGCGCAGGGAAGAAGCGGTCGGCGGCCTCGACGCTCGTGACGCATGGCGCACCCCCAAAAGCCTTGGCGTAGGCCGCATGGAGCTCCGCATCGCCTCCATTCAAGCGTGCAATGTAGCTCTCGGCTGACTTGTGCTGCTCCTCATTGTGATAGAAAATGGCACTGCGGTAGTTGGTGCCTACATCACCTTCCTGACGATTGAGTGTCGTAGAGTTGTGAATGCGGAAGAAGTAGGCAAGAAGATCGTCGAAGCTCACCTTTTCGCTGTTGTACGTGAGGTGCAGCACCTCCGCATGGCCGGTGGTGCCCTTCTTCACTTGGTCGTAGTGAACCTCCGGGCCGGATGGGCCGCCCATGAAGCCGACTTGGTGTGTGATGATGGCATCCTTGAATTTGCGCATGAAGAAGTGTTCGGTGCCCCAGTAGCACCCAGCAGCGAAGGTAGCAGGAAGAGCAGTCATGGTTGTTGTTGGTTGTTGTTGATGGTTTTCTTGCGAGGGTGGTGTGTGTGTGTGTAAACCTGATCAAGAAGAAAAAAACAATCCCAAGAAGAAGAAGTGGTACATCTAAACAGCATCCATAGTAGCCGTCACGAACCAACGCATGAAGAACGAAATTATGTTTTTCTCATCAGAAAGCAACCAACATCATACGTATCGTCCTTCACCACTGTAACAGGATGATGTGTGTGCTGATGGAAAGTTTTTCCGCCACGGCTGCACAACATGTAGATGGATGCACATACATGTTGTGTGTTGTCATACAAATAGGGGGTTGCAGTTGGCAAAGATGGCCAGCAGGCACATCATCTCTGCTCTCGCGGAATGATCAACGCTCACTTCTCTCTTTTTTCATCATTTCTTGGCCTCTTCATCACCGCCATTGGAAGCGTTGTTGTTGTTGCTGTTCGTGGAGGATGGATCTTGTGCCGGTGGAGAGGCCGTTGGTGGTGGTGCGCTCGCCTCCAGCGACATGGCAATCGCCCGTCGCAACATTTCTTCTTCACTCATGTTGGCAAAGTCTTCCTCGTTCAGCTCCGCGGGAGGTGCCGCTGGTTGTGACGGTGCGGGTTCGCCACCGCTCGTTCCCGCCCCACTCGCGACGGCCGCCATGGCCGCCTGACGCTGCATCTCATCCTCCATTGACATGCGCAACGCCATGGCCAACTCAGGATCCACGTTGGGATCGATGCCAAACCCAAAATCTGCCGCCGTCGCACCACCCTCGGCACCACCCCCGCCCATCCCGGCATCCTCACCCAACAAGATGGGGCTACTCATCACCGCATCCGTTAGGTTGGCCGAGCCACGCACGGCGAGAAAGTGGGAGTTGTCTTGCTTTGAAACCTGCTCTACGAAGCTCTCCAGGAGTGGGATGTTGGCCTCCACGCCAAAACACACCACATCCACCGCGACATCATCCTTGCGCAGCTTCTTGGCCAACTTGGCGAGCTCCTCGGCACTCTCCATAACGGGCGAGCCCACAAAAGCCACAATGCGCTTCGTTGAGCGTGGGTTTGAGCGGTGCGTCAGCGCGAGGCTCGCAATGAGGAGGCCATTGGCGAAGTGGCACACCTTGCCGTTGATGGGGATGTTGGTGAGAGAGGCCATGATGCGATCCACGTCAAAGGTTAGTGTCTCGAACACGGTACATGCGTTGCCGCCCGTCGTGAGGAAGCCAACGGTGTTTTCGGCGTTGCGCTGAAATTTGGCGTTGACGAGTAAGTTGGCCGCCTCCTGCTCAGACATGAGCCGGTTGGGAAACTGATCGCCATTGCGCATGAACTCAGTGGAGTCGAGACACAAGAAACAGGCCTCGGGCATCTCGTTGTGTGTGTGTGTGTGTGTGTGTTGGTGTTGTGTATATATGTAGGGGCGATGTGCTCTTGTGTGGTAGAGGGGTTGCTGGGAGCCACACGAGTGAAGAGTTTATCCTCAACAAACTACAACAAATGGAGCTTCTGATTATGTGAATCATGATGAGTGATGAAGAAGGAAGAGTGAGATGCAATGTGCGGAGACGTACGACAAGAATCTGTAGTTGTGGTGGTAGGGTGAAAAGTACGGATGTGGCAGTTTGTTGGGGCTGAAATCATCAACATGCTTCTTCAGGGCGGCAGATCTACGACATAACCCATCAGGCAGTGCAGGAGAGCTACATACCCCTTTGCATGCTGATGATGATGATGATGATGCTAGTGGTGTCGTTGCAGATCAGCTCAGGCGGTTGACCTTCGTTAACGTTTCGGAGAGCAGAAGTTGGTAGCACTCCAGCGCCTCCTTTCCCTGTTGGTGAAGAAGAAAGGCCGAGGCACTGTCTTGCCACAAGTGCAGCTGACGTAGCGCACGTTGTGTTTCTGCATCACCGCGCACTGCCTCCATGAAACGAGCGCTCTCCATACTCGTGGATGGCGTCTTGCCACGTGGCGACGTTGGAAGCGCAGCACCTAAATTTTCCGAAGTAAGCAACGATTCTGCATAATTGAGAGCCGTGCGTACATCATCCTCCGTGTGCAGCTTGAAGCGCTCTCGACGAAGGAGAGCAACGAGGCTCGCTCGCTTCTCTTCAAGCTCCCGCTGGCTGGAAGAGAGCTTCTCTGCACGTGCGGCGTTGGCGGCGTAGTTCACGCCATCCGACAGGACGCCCGGCGTGGAAGGTTGTGCCTCATTCGCCACCACACGTCTGGCCACCGCCTCAACAGAGCGATCGAGCTCATCGATGCAGAACCAAAATGTACGGCTCACTTCACCCATGGAGGCTGGCGCAGCCACGACGGAAGTGTGAAGGAGGTTGTCGCAGACATGCCGTACAAGAGGCTCCGCCACAAACATGGATTGAATTGTTTCGGCAATGGAGGCCATGTTGGCTCCTTCGTGGTAGTGCTCCAGCAGCAGAGCAAGGTTATGAACCTTGCTGCATGCCACATCAAAGCCAACGAAGCGGCGCATCTCTGTCATCATGTACTGATAGTGGTTGGTGAGCCCTTTGAGAATGCCAAGACCTTCGGGCAGGGCAGTGATGCAGGCGTGGAGGTCGGCGTTGGTCAGGGCATAGCGCTCCAATCGATCCGTCCAGAGAGCATCGACGGTATGCCGCATCTCCTTCATCTTTTCTTCGTGCTTCGTCACATCAACCGAGCGCTTCAAGCGGTCTTCGTCGAAGCCACGGAGCTCATCCGCGAGGGCGGCGTACTCCGTATTGAGGGCGGCCCGACGAACCTCGATGCGACGCCAGCGATTCACTCCCATCACGCCCGCAAAGGAAACCGCGCCAACGCCAACGAAGGTGGCGATCTGACGAGTTGTCATTGAACACGTTGTGTATCAACACGATAAGAAGACACAACAATCTAATGAACGTTTTCTAATGAACACAAACATGAAGAAACAATGACATGGATACAACGGCAGCACAACAACAACTCATTCACTTCACAACACGCGTGAAGAAGAGTGAGGGGCAACCAAGAAGAGCCCATCTCACTCTTCCTTGCAGTCAGAGCCTCCACGCACTTCTAAGGTACGTTGCTGCTGCCAACTCCACTACACACAGGTATGCCTCCCCATACACCAGGGTTGTGGTGGAGGATGATGTGTGCAGAAGACGGAGAGCAGCGTCGCCACAACGTACCGCATTACGTACCTACAACAACAAAAGGAAGAAGATTCATACGTACTATGATGGCGATGATGAAGGGCAAGATCATGTGCACGTACACGCACACACACACACCTACACACAAACTGTTGTTAGTATGCATACGTGTGTGTGTGTGTGTATGGGGGGTGCGCAGAGTCACCCAACAACCCTCTCGTATCCCCATCCTACACCGCCTCACGCACTCTAAGAGAAGAGCATGAGGAAGGCAAGCATCAGAGCGAAGAGCCCAATGGCCTCCGTCAGGGCGAAGCCCAGAATGGCGTAGTTGAAGAGCATCTTGGTGAGGTTGGGCTGACGAGCGCAGGCAAGAAGAAGGGAGCCAAAGATGGTACCAATACCCATACCAACACCAGCGAGGGCGATGGCGGCGAGGCCGGTGCCAACGTAGTGAAGACCCTGCACGGAGATGGCCACGGTAGAAGCCTGACGAGGGCAGGCAACGAGGGCGGAGGTCGCCACGGCCGCACGGCGGGCGATGGGCTGAGTAAGAGCGCGGCGCATCATGATGAGTGGGTGTGAAGTAGAGTGTTGGGGTGTGTGCGTAGAAAGAGCTGAACGCACACACGGAAAATGAAGGAGAATGAGAAGAAAGAAGAAGAGGTGATGCATCAACGCAGTGCATATACATGGGGTTGCTATTTGTTACATTGCAGGGAAGAACAGCATACCCGCATTCATGGTGGTATTGGTATGATGGTTTAGACGTGGATGAGGGAGGCAGAGTAGTTACGAAGACGTTTTCGGCTTTGCGGCCATCTTCACAATGGGGCGTTCCGTGGCACCGCCGCGGCGCTTTGCCGTCGCACGCAGCTCCTCGGCGATGGCCTGAGACTTTTGTTTGAGCTGACGTTTGGCATCGGACGATTCCTTCGCTGTGGTGGTGTGCGTCTTGGCGCCCATTGCTTTTTGCTTGGCTTCCAATCGCCCCTGATTCACGCGCTTCTTGTTGCCGCCACGAGTGATCTTGGCGGAGTGGCCCATGATCCTGTGTTTGTAAGAGTGTGTGCGGAAAAATGTGCAGCACCTACAGTGAAAATGAAGGAGAGGGCATGGAGTGAATTGTACGTGTAGCACATACGCATGCACAACTTGGATGTGAGACAGTGTTCTTAACTATATGTTGGTGTGTGTTGAGGTGATGGCGTTGGCATCTTCACCAACCTTTCGTGCATGCCATGATGGCATGGTTTATTGGTCGGCTTCCCCACGCCGTGCCGCACGTCGAGCGGCCAAATCGCGTTGCCGCGCCTGAATCTGCAGCTCACGGGCATACTCATTGTGTTCCGCACGTCGCAGAAAGGCCTCCTTCTCCAAGTAGCTATCCTGTGTGCCACGGTTCTGACGGTAGCTCTCAATCGTCTCTCCCTCTTCTTTTAAGGTGTTAGAGAGATGATGCTTCCACGGTTGTAGGGCCTTGGCCACCAATCCGGATGAGCTGCTGGTGTTGGCAGCTGTCTTGGCCCGCTTCGTTGGCAGCGCATCTCGCGCATCGGCCTCACGCTTGCGTGCCACACGCTCTACACCATACTGCTCCATGCACTGCCGTTGAAAGTGCCGGAACCAATGCGCACCCATTGCCTCACATGATGATGATGAGGTGTTGGCATCGGAAAGAAGTACATCAGCGGGCGGGGCATGAATGGGCATCGCCACCTGCGCACTGAGCTTCGCATTGGAGCGCGCAAGGGCCTCATCCACGTGTGAAGCGGCACGTGTTGTACCACCCGCACGCATCTGCTCCGTCAAGGTGCGGATAAAGCGTTCAAACAACTTCGCGTTAGAAAATGTTTGCAACAAGGCGGCGTTGTGGTCCGTGAGAGCACCAAGACGATGAAGAAAGAGTGGTGCACGTTTGCCATCGACGCATGGCTCTGGCACATGCACCGTACGCTGAGACATGAGCTGCCGATGTTGGTGTTGTCGGTGGTGCCCAAGCTGGGTTATGATGGCCTGCTCCATCGTCACTGGTGCCCCACTGAGCATAGAACGCAATCGGAGCATCTCGCCGTCATCGTTGCTCCCATTCGTTGCGTCTGCCATGAGCGGTGCGACGCTGCCAGGACAGACTAGGTACCTGTACTGTGAAACAAAAAGTCGGTGAGAAGAAAAAAAAGAAGCATGAATGAATACTGGAGTGCATATCCATATTGCTTGATCAGTATATGCCTCACTCCTGATCGCCACACCTACGATGGCGGTATTATGGATGCGTTCATGGATGAATTAATGATTTATCATTAATGACTTTTTTGATTTACAAAGATACGGTAATGAGGCCCCTCACCAGCACCACACGACCACCACCGAATGAACGTGCGTGACGAGGGAAGGAACTAGTAGCCCCCTAATAAACAACAACAACTACCATCACAACAAACAACAACAACTACACACACACGTACACATACAAAACGTCTTTGATGGTAGGTGCGTATTCGTGTGTGGCTTACTCACACACGTGTTTTTTGACGGTGGTCTTCAGCTCCGGATATGTACTTAACGGCAGCAGTCGTTGCAGAAGACCAACGTGTGCATTGTGCGGGCAAACCAATGAAGAGCAAAGATGAAGTCCCACATGAGGAATCACTCCACCGCCCCTCAACCGTGTTTCATCAAGTGCCACACACATGAACGCACGAAGACATGCACACAGAAAAAAAAACATGTGGAGAAGGCCCACCGTGAGATAAGGGCCGGAATCGTAACAAAAGAGGAATGACAGCTCTAAAGCACAATTCTGAGTGGATCTGATCTTTCTTTAAGAAAGATGGAGCCCTAGAGAGAAATGCTTCTACTTCTTCTTGCCATCCTTCAGTGAGGCAGCCACCTCGCCCAGGTTGTTCAGGGTGGTACAGAGGGTCTGGAAGTAGGGGCGGCTGTCGTAGGTGAGGCCGTTGCGCTCGAACATGGCCTTCACACGCGGGTGTAGTTTCACAAAGCGAAACTGTGGCATGCACGGGAAGAGATGATGCTCCACCTGGAAATTGAGAAAGCCCATCAGCCACGTCACGAACAGGTTGTGCTCAATATCCATGGTGTAGATGGAGGCGTACTCCACAAAGTGCACGTCCTTATCCGCTGCCACGACGGGAAGATGTGTGTGATTTAACGAAAAATTAAGGAAGATGTAAATGGCAGCCACAGACTGAGAGAGAAGTGTGCAGCACAAGCCAGTGACGAAGCTCACCTCAAGCTGGTGGCAAATGAAGGCAATCGTCAGCCA
>JASAON010001408.1:0-21826 GCA_030849065.1 Jaenimonas drosophilae
GCTCTCACCACGACAAGCCAATTGTTGGAGAACACGAGGCACACACAGGGAAAAAGAATCACCGCATACGTTCCTTTGTTTCGTGACCGCAGCATACATCCGTGTGGGCGAGGACGTCAAACCTCCATTGCACCAGTCAACGAAGTAACTGACATACACAAACACACAAAACGAGTCAGTAGGGGAATCTTCAGACGCGGAAACCGAAAAACAATAAGAACTGGGTGACTGTAACAGCCAAAAAAAAACCAAACAATTCTCCATATTCCAGCATATACACACTCTTTCTCACGCACAAACCTCACGGCCATGGCATCCATGGTATCTGCCTCCTCCACCGCCGGTGTTCGGCTTCCTAGCTTGTCATCCACTGCAAAGTGCGACAAAATTGTGATTCCAGGCTTTGTTGGCCTAACCAACGACGCCACAGAGTTCAAGTACAGGTACTCCCAGTACCTTTCTCAGGGCTCATCAGGTTGCACGTGGAGGGTGGTACGCAATCAAGATGAGTTCAATGGTCTTGCGCTGAAGGTTATCCGACTCGATTGTATGGAGCCCAACTACCGCATGCGAACAGAGATTGAGCTGCAGTGCCTCCAGGCGGTGAACCACTTCGCGTGTATTCGTCTGCTCGACATGCATCGCACGGACATTTGTCTGTTCTTGGTGATGGAGTACTGCGATGCCGGTGACTTACGCTTTCAGCTCAATCAGCTACAACCACAGCGACATGCTCACTTGACACCCAGCGGAGGATCGAAGAGCAATCGCCACCTATTTCCCCCAGGAACCTCCGCCCGTGGTCGGGTTCCAAGCATCCATCAGGAAGGCTTGGAGGAGTACCGCATCAAGTTTATTCTGCTGCAGCTTGTGCTGGGCTTGCACTATATGCACGTCCACCGCAAGATTCTTCATCGAGACGTGAAGCCAGCAAATGTGCTCCTGACCACCACGGGATTGGTGAAGATTGGCGATTTCGGTCTTTCCAACTCCTACGACACCATTTCAGGGGATATTGGCCAAACCATATGCGGAACCCCGCTCTACACCGCACCGGAGATGTGGACCAAGAAGAGGTATGGCAAGAGCGCCGATTTGTGGTCCCTGGGTGTTGTGATGTACGAATGCATGGCGGGTCGTCCACCCTTCAGCGGTGCCAATGTGGAGTCACTTCAGAGGAGCGTTATCAGCGATGACCCCGCACCCATTATGGGGGCCTACTCCCCCGAGCTGGTGCAGATTGTGTTCCAGCTACTGCACAAGAACCCCAGTGACCGCCCAGACAGTCGTCAGCTGCTGGCGACGCCGTACCTGAAGGGTGCCCTGATGGAGTTCCCCGAGGTTCTGCGCGTGTCGAACAATTCGGAGGCGGTTCAGCAACAGGTTCAACGGGATATTCACGCCCAGCTGGAGGCGCCAAACTACGTGGTGGATACAACGGTGTATTTTGAAGGTGACGTGGAGCGCCATCGTCCACCGGAACAGTACATTCCTCGGCACCTGGTGCTGAAGGATGGAACTCTTTCCATTGAGCGGCGAAAGAAGCAAGACAACAGCAGCACAGCCATTGGCAGTAGCCCAGTCAGCACGCAATCCTCTGCTTGCTTTCGTGCCCCATCCCCGGATTCACCCGCTAGTGGGCAGGATGCGCGCCCCCCTGCAGAGGAGCCCGCACCACGTCCGCCAGCCCCTCCCGCACTTCCCAGCTCCTTCACGAGTAGCTCATGTATCTCCGTCACTGAGATTGATAGTGTGGAGTGCCTAGATGGGGAGCTTCTGGCCATCCGCATTGGAGATCGCAACCTGTTGTTCTTCCGCACGCCGGAGGCCAGCCAATGGAAGGAATCTCTACAGCGGGCCTTGGGCTGGATCAAGTAATGCAGCCCAGTCTCAACGACAACTCCTCACGTGGTCGCCGAGGACCACGGCTTTGGAAAAAAAATTTCCCATGGAGACGAACTTTCTTTTTCTTTTCATTCTTTTGTGTGGTTTCTGCCCACACCAGACCATCCTCAGGCCCGCATCTGTGGTTTTCCACTGATGCCACGGCACGTGTGAGCTCTAGCAGCACTTAGTTGTATACGCATTCCCCTCTCCACCCCCTCCTTTCCTTCCGTTGCATTCCAGAATCACGCGTGTCGTATTCTTTTACACCCTCTGCAGACTTCAGGCGGAGATTGCGGCGGAAACGAATTTCTTGTGCCCGTCCCGTGATGTTGATTGGTGCTCAGCTTCTCAGTTTCTTCTCTTTCTTCATTGTTTGCTTTTTCCACGTCTTTCTTCTTCTTTTTTTTCTTTTCTGTGATCCAATATCTGAGCAATGATGACGGTGAGGGTGCTTGAATATGCCTTGTTGTTGCGATGTATGCCTCTGAGCACATGTGCGCTGCAAAGAAGAAGTACTCTCTCCACCTTACCTTACACGTTGACGACGCCTTCACACCCTGTTCTGGTTGTCGGTGACGGTTTTCCGGGAGCGATCAACTAATCGTAGGTGGTTTTTTGTACCCTTTGTGAACCATGTTTTTTTCTCTCTTCTGATGTTGGCTGACGGAAGAATGTCAGAGAGGGACCGGCTTTTGTGTCGCCAAACCTTTTTGCTCCTTTTTCCATTTTTAATTGCTCATCCGTCGTAGGTCCAGACAGAGATCTTCTCTCCACTGATTTTTTCGTTGATGAGGGAATGTGTGGACCACGGATCCGATCTCGACGCTGATGTTTCCTTTTTTTTTTCTCCCGCCTCACTTTTCTTTGTACTTTTGTTTATGGGTAGGTTGTGACGATAACAATTTCTGATGTTCTTCATTTTGAGAAGCGAGGGTCTCACTGGGGATGCTGGTTTGGAGCTCTGTGGGCGTAGTGCCCAACCCTTCCGCCCGTGTTTTTTTTCCACGCTTTCAGTTTTCACTTGTCGCTTTCTGAGTTTTTTTTTTCTTGTAGGTTGTTGCTGTTTTGTTGTTGTTTGTTGTGTGCGTAGGCATTATGTCTCTCATCATTTCCTCTATCCTGCGGTGCCTCAGCCCCGTCCTTGGGCTGATCACGCGTGCTACAGGAAGAAGACAACCTTTCACGTGGGTTTTTTGGTCTTCTATGAATCTGAGACACCAAGCAAGAGGCAGGCACTATGTCTCCCTTCCTCTTCCAAGGAATGCCTCTCCCCTTCCAATTCGACGTTGGCCCACTCTGTGTCCTCTTCTTTTTTTTGCACCCCCCCCCATACACCTCCTTTCTCTCCACTGCGAATGATGTTTTGGCTGCGCAACGAGTGACTGCATCAAGAACGCATCACCACTCCATGGCGCTCATTTTTTGTGTGCTTTGTTTTGATGATTTGTGTTTGGGATGACCAGAAGATGGACGCCCCTTTCTCCTATACAGACCCCGCGTCCATCGATCTTACTCTCCCTCAGCAGTAACCGCAGAGAAGAAGTGGGTTCCCTTCTATAAACAGAAAACATTGCAGCAGAGATTGTGCGGCAGAAGTATGTAGTCTTCTTTGGGGGGAAAGTGCCAACCTGAGCTGAGTGGTTGTAGGCCCGCCTTTACGTAGAGAAATGTAAGAAGCAGACTAGCTGCTCGTTGTTGTACTACCTCCACCTCCCTCCTTCCCCATCAGCATAGCTTGGATCTTTGTGCCACCAACAGTGCTCATGTACTTCCGCAAGTGGGTAGAATGAAAGACATGAAAGCCTGCGCGGTCACATTCGATCGAACCCTGCGTCGTAATACAAGAAAAAAATCTGAGAAAGAAAGAGTGGAAGGTGGCGAGACCACACACTGCTCCCATCCAACGAATGAATTCGTCCAAGCACGAGCGCGTCGTGAGTGTGCGGCAAATGGATGCCCACACGGTCAAAAGTTGCATTTTGTAATCTGACGGATCTGCTTTCTCAATGGTGGCGTCATCTCTCCTACACCTCCCCACATTTCGGTTGTGGTTGTTTCTCTCACGTTCTTTTTCTTTTTCTTTGTTGTGTGTGGTCCAGTTAATTATTCACGGCTACTTCATAGCAGCCGAATTAACGTTCTCGGCTTCTTTCGCTTGCCCACCACTTTGCCGTTTTGTTTGCTTCTGGGTAGTTGTTTTCTCCTTCTTCTTCATTCATGATTCCTCGTCACTACTCTCATGACTACTGGGAAGAAACCGCGTTGTTTCGTGCTTTCTGTGATCGTGCACGGGTTACTCACGTTGCTGGCGTTTCACCTATCCCCATTCGTCAACGACGCATAATCATATCCTCACGCCCCCCCCCAAGCCAACATATTGTTCCTTCGACGTACTTTACTGTTGTCTTACATATGGCAGCCAAACAGATTATATTCTCTGGAGCACACCTCATTAGCAGCAACGTGATGCATGTCTGTCATGTGCAACGCTGCGTGGTGATGGTTGGGGCTCTGTTTCTGTTTTCACGTTGTGGTTGTTATATGAGAGGGCTTTTGGCGTGGCGCGAGCCAGGGGAATAAGTCGCCGCCGTCCTCCACGGTGATTCGATCTTTTATTCCTATTCCCATCTCTTCAGATTCATCATCACGAAGAAGATGGGGATCAGTCTGCTCCCACACGAGGTGGAGCGCATTGCCTGGTATTCATTTTTTGCTGTGTTTTGGTGTCTTTTTCTTCGATCCTCTGTAGGACGTCAACGAGTGGGGTTCTGACGAGTCGCTCGTTGCCTACAGTTTGTGATGATACCTCTGGATGTGTGCGCCAATACCACTGATCAAAACGCGTGATGTAGGTTTTATTTCGTGAATGATTGACGTTGAAATTGTGCGACCAGAAAAATTTGGAGAAGTTCGCGGTGACATCACCGACGGATTTGCTGTTTTTTAGTGTTTCTTCCTTGTATTGATTGTGTGTGTGGTCATGCGACCTCACTCTGTCCCTCACTGCGCTCACAGAACTTCTGCGCTGAGCATGGAGAGGTACAACGTGTACCATCTCAAAGAGAGAAACAAACAAAGTCTTGCTGCAGCCACGCGAGATGATATTCGACCTTCATGACGAAGATAATACACACAAACACAACAACACAAAAAAAAAACGGACTAACACGTTACCCTGATGGTGGGAACTACCACCCTCCTTGTCGTCTGCGTATGCCCCTCATCGTCTTGTGTTCTGTATGAGGCTGAGCTGCTGTTGAAGCAAGCGCACTCGATGACTGGTTGGTGGTTGCGTGGTACGGGGGACGAAACCGGCAAGGGTGGTCGGTAGCTGGTATGCCTCCACTTCAATGCCTGGCAAACTGTCTTCGGTACGCACGCCCAGCATCTTCTGTCGCTGAGATGAGTGTTTCCGTGCGCCATGACACGGACACACTGTACTTGCGGCACACACTATATATCTTCACCGTGTTCCGATTTCTGAAATTTTGGAGATATACATATACAGCAGCACTTCTGTTTGTTCTGTCTTTTTTTCTAACTTTATTTTTGCTGTTGCTTGAGGAGGGAGCGATGTGCGCATTTCTGTGCCGTGTGCTTCGTGATGTTCGCCATCGCTACTGCTATATGCTTTCCGCATGTTGTTTCATCTCTCTAAAAAAACACAAAGGTAAATTATTTTTTTTCTTTTTTTTGCTTCGTTTTCAGCAGACCATTCTTCTTTTTCGTTTATGTTGTTGTTCTTTTCTTTTGTTGTATTTGAAGGTTCTTATCTTCTCTTCTTTCTTCTTCTCCTCTCACGTTCCCCTGCTCTTAGCGACGAGGTCAGGACGGAGTCAAAACGATGGCGATGAATTTACATATCGATTACGGACCAGTGACGAACAACAGCTCCAAACACAACGAACGTTCCCCCCCCCACCCCACATCCCATGGGAGTGCTGAAGGATGCCATGAGGTTTGTATCTTTGGGTGCCATTTGAAAATGTGTTCCTTTGTGTTTTTGTTGGATCTCTGTTGCTATTCGTGAAAAGAGGAAGATTCATCATAGAGCCAGTCCCGCTCCATAGAGTTGTATTTTTTTTCTGTTGTTGTTGGTAAACACATCACAACAAGTGTGTGTTGCAACAGTCCCAACACACAAGATACCTGTGCTTTTGGTATTAGAAGGTAGGCCATGAACGACGTCTTCGTAGAAGAACAAGTGCAACAGCGGAAGGAAGAGAAACGCAGAGTCAGCCGCCAACAAATCATCCAACATGTGAAGAAGAGTCTGCTCTTTACGGCATTTGATGTGCGTTGGGCTCCACAGAGTGCGACGGTGACGGTGGTGGGCCAATACCCCAACAACAACGGCGCCATTTCCATGTATCGGCTTCAAAAGGGTGAGCTGCTTCCCGTCGTGGAGCTACGCACCAAGGCCCCCATCAAGTGCTGCACCTACGGCCATCACAACGGCGCCGGAACGGCGGGACAACCAACCACCTGTGCGCTGGGAGATTTTGTGGGCGGCTTGCACCTCGTTGATATCAGCCGCCTCCCCACGGGCGGAAATGCGGATTCGCGTGAGATTTTCAATATTGCCGATGCCTCTACATTTGCGGTGCCGCGCGCCCATGATACCATCATCAACGCCGTCGATGGCGCCCGTTTTAGCGGCCCGCCAGAGATAGTGAGCGCCAGCCGCGACGGATCCATCAAGGTGTGGGACACGCGGCAGTCATCCAAGCCCGTGGTGGCGCTGAACCCCGCTGACGCCTCACGTGCGCGGGATTGCTGGACGGTGCGTTTTGGCAACAGCTTCGATGCCGATGAGCGTGTCCTCGCCGCGGGTTACGACAACGGCGACGTGAAGATTTTTGATCTCCGTACACAAAAAATGCTCCACGAAATGAATGTCTCGAATGGCATTTGTGATTTGGAGTTTGATCGCGCAGACATTGAAATGAATAAGCTCATCGTGTCTTCCTTGGAGGGACGTGTGCGTTGTTACGATCTGCGTACCTTGCACCCCACCTTGGGCTACACCTACGTGGAAGAGCGTGTGTCGGAGGGAACGGTCTGGTGCTCCCGCTCCCTCCCGCAGAACCGTGAAGTATTCGTCAGTGGTGGTGGGGGCGAGCTCACCCTCTCTCAGTACAAGTACCCACCGGAACGCTCCCTGCGCGACCCTGAAGGCCACGCACGTGGCGTCCCTGGATGTTTGGAGGAGCTGAATAAAGTGAAGGTGGGGGAGCAGCCCATCAACGCCCTGGACTGGAACCGTGCCAAGGAGGGGCTCCTCGCCTGCACCTCCTTCGACCAAAGCTTGAGAATCTTCTTGGTGACGAAGCTCGGTCTCGTGGCGTGATGAGAGCTTGGCGGATGGGCAGGGTGGTTCGCGGCATCCCTGCAGTTTTTTTTCGTTTTCTGGTATTCATGAAGTTCATCTTGCGACGTGGATGTGGAGCACGTGTGCAACATCATCCATCATTGTCTTCATGTTGCTCCTACCTTCAAATAACTTCTTCTGTTTCCCTCTTTTGCCTCTTCTATATATATATCCTCACTTAGTAGTTTTGGCACGCATTCAGGCCACTCTCAACCACTCCACTACATTTTCTTTTCGATTGCAGGTCTTTGGCTGACGTGTGCATCGGCCGATCTCCTTCGCTTCTCCGCTGAGGAGGAGCACAGATCAGACCTGATTTATACCCTCGAGGAAGAAACACCGTTTCTTCTCTCAGGCCATTTTATAACTTCTTTTTTCCTTCTTTTTTTTTTGCTGTTGTCCCCGTCTGTTTCCACACGTATTGTTGTTGTTGGTGGTGGTGTGGGAAGCCTTTTCCCTAGCCCGTTGTCGTCTTTCATCCCATCGTACTATTGGGCGAGTTCTCCAACACAACAGCAATTCTTGTTCCATATATATATAGCTGTTTTTTTTCCTGTTTCCACCACAGTGCGAGGGTGTTCCAACGCTGAAGAAGAGTTCTTTTTTTTTAGCTCATTTCACCTCATACTAGTACTGTGCTGTGGTGTGTTGCTGCGTCATCCATGAGCTTCATCAACCAGCGACTGTCGCGCCTGTCGCACCGTTCTGCCCAGGGAAACAGCTTCAACAGCAACCAAAAAAACACTATATATCCTTCTGGGCGTGCATCCCAGCGAACAGCAGCTGACCGTTCTCTCTCCTTTGACCACAATCGCCGACTCGATGGGAGCCGTGTTGTTGTGAATGACGATGAATCCTACTTCGTTGTTAACGGAAACAACGGGGACTGCGACGCCGTGTGCGTGTTTGATCTCGGCTCTGAAAACAGCTTTCCTGACACGCAACGCTCCTCCAACGTGTCGCGAGCTACCACCCGCAACAACAACTCCTGCTCTCCCTTCAATCCTCTGCAAAAGCCCTCTCCGAGCCGGGCGCGCAGTTGTAGTGAGCTGGATCAGCTGGGTAGTAGGACCTTCCCATCGTTCTCCCCGGCGTTGTTGCCACGCCCCATGGACGAGCCGCATGAGCTCCACGACCTTCACGTGGGCGGCGACTGGACTGGCGGAACCACCGTGGAGAAGTACGACGATGATTTAGATGAGAGTACGTCCAAGGTGCTCGCCCTGGATGATGATATTTTCCAAATGGAGTCACTGCGCACCGATAAGCCAACTGCATCTCGGGCTGCTGTAGAAAAGTAGCTGACTCCTCTTTCTTTTTTTGTTTTGCTTACATTGTTGCTGTTATTGTTGTTGCTGATGATGTTGTTGTTGTTGTTGTTGTTTCCTTTTTTTTCTTTCCCACCTCAACAATCGGCGTGAGTGTGGAGAAGTTCTTCTCGGGAAACCTTCGCTGCCAATGTGAATGAGTACGTCCGCGTGCATCATGAAATTAATGATGGCACAATGTAGACGCCATTCCCGTAGAGGGGAGTAGATGACGGCGACGGAGAGAGAACAATGGCGATGCGGCACAAGAATAAGAGAATTCTGTTTGGATTCTCCTCTGACCATGAAATGATGCACCGTCATCATCCTATGACCTCTGCGTCGCCGCTCTCTCTTTAGCTCTCCTCTCTTGCTCTCCAAACTCCCCCTGATTTTGTGTGGCTTAGAAGAGATTTTTTTTTTTACCTCCTTTCTGATGTTGGTGTTTTGTGATTGCCCAATCTTTGCTGATTTGTTGGTTGCTGCACGATGTGTGGTTGTTAGTGCAGCGATTTTTCTGGAAAGCTCAGTGGCCATGTCTGGTCCTTCCGTTCCTCTTCTCTCGATGATGCCATGATGTGTGGCCGAGGGCCTTCCAGTCGTTCTCTCTTTTTTGTTTTGATTTCTTTTTTTGTAAAAAAAAAACTCTTGGGACCACTGCTGATGTGATGTTAGTACAACTATGGGTTAGCTAACGTTTGTCCGTCTTTGTTTACGTGCAAGCTGGGTAAATGTCATGCCCCTCCCCCTCCCCTCCCCCACACCCACATGAGATCTGTGCGAGGCCGACCAGATCGAGACAACAGAGCGGAGCAGCCGTCCACTGCTTGGTAAAGCTTTTTTTATCACCCGACTTCCAAATCTTCGGCGAAGCCGATGTGGGGTGATGAGCATGTACTAACGCGCCACGTGGATGTTCTGACAAAGAAACAGTTGCTCCCCTTCACTCTTGTTTTTTTCTTCCTACTCATATGATTGGCGAAATCTTGGTTGGCACGCCGTGCTGCCATTCAATTGTTGTTGTGTTGTGGAAACCTCTCCCTCTCCCTCTCCTTCTCTCACTTTATGTCTGCTGCACTTCATCCATTTTTTTCTTTTCTATGATCTTGTGCTCGTGCGGCGATGGGCGTGGAGGACGTGCATTTAGTGGAGCACTCACTCCCCACGCCCCAATTCGCCGCCATTTTTCTTCCCACCTCCCCAGGTTGGATGATGTTGTCTTTGGGAGATATGGTGATGGACTCCATCACCGCCTTGCTAACGACTTTGCATGTACGAAAACTATGAGGAGGGGATGATGATGATGATGATGATGATGAGGTCTCTACGTTCTGTGCTATACGCAGTGTGGGTGTAGCACAGCTTCAAGTGTATTTTTCTAACGGTCTCTCTCTATCCACCTTTCTTGTATACACAACACCTGTCCTAAAAAAAAAAAAAAAATTTCCATTCATGTTGTGACGTGCTCCTTGGGTTGCCAACACTCTCAGATCTCCATGTTGTTGGCGAGTACAAAATCAGTAGTCCTTCTTTTTGTTTCTTCATCACCATTCTTGTGGGTTTCTGCATCTAGATCGCAAATAGTAACTCCCTTTCTCTCAGGTTATAACAAGCAGCCCGCTTTCATCATTACGAAGGATGAGCGCCAACAACAATCTCCGTTTCAAGACGATCCGCGATGGAACCACCGCCGAGACCCTGTTTGATGGCGAGGGTCTCACCTACAACGACTTTATCATCCTTCCCGGATTCATCGACTTCGGTGCCGGTGATGTGAATGTGTCAGGCCAATTTACCCGCAACATCCGCCTTCACGTGCCCGTCGTCTCATCCCCGATGGATACGGTGACGGAGAACGAGATGGCCAAGGCAATGGCCCTCGTTGGTGGTGTTGGCATCCTCCACAACAACTGCACCATCGCCCGCCAGGTGGAGATGGTGAAGTCGGTGAAGCACTTCCGCAACGGCTTCATCTCCCGCCCAAAGTGTGTGGCCCCAGACACCTCCGTCGGGGATATCCTCCGCATTCACCGCGAGAAGGGTATGAGCGGCATCCTCATCACGGAAAACGGTGACTCCCACGGTAAGTTGCTCGGTATCGTATGCACCAAGGACGTGGATTATGTGAAGGACCTCTCCGCCCCGGTGAGCAGCATCATGACGAAGCGCGCCGACATGACGGTTGAGCTCGCCCCCATCAAGCTGGAGGAGGCCATGGACGTGCTGAACCGCAGCCGCCGTGGATATCTCCCCATCCTTGACGATAAAGACCACATCGTATACCTCTGCTCCCGCCGCGATGCGGTGCGCGCCCGACGCTATCCAAACAGCACCCTCGATAAGAGCGGCCGCCTCATTTGTGCCGCGGCCACCTCGACGCGGCCCGAGGACAAGGCACGCGTGGAGGCCCTCGTTGGTGCTGGCGTGGATGTTCTTGTGCTGGATAGCTCCCAGGGCAACACCATTTACCAAATCTCCTTCATTCAGTGGGTGAAGCAGCACTTCCCCCAGGTGGAGGTGATTGCGGGCAACGTGGTGACACAGGACCAGGCCAAGAATCTTATTGATGCTGGCGCCGACGCCATCCGCATCGGCATGGGCAGTGGAAGCATCTGCATCACGCAGGAGATCCTCGCCTGTGGCCGCCCACAGGCCACCTCCGTCTATAAGGTCGGACGCTACTGCGCCTCTCGTGGGGTTCCTTGCATGGCCGATGGCGGCCTCCGCACCGTGGGTGATATCTGCAAGGCGCTCGCGATTGGCGCCTCCACGGCGATGTTGGGTGGCATGCTCAGCGGCACCACAGAGACACCCGGTGAGTACTTCTTCAAGAACGGCCTGCGTCTGAAGGTTTATCGCGGTATGGGAAGCTTGGAGGCCATGAGCCAGGGCAAGGAGTCGGGCAAGCGCTATCTCTCCGAGAACGAGACGGTGCAGGTGGCCCAGGGAGTGACGGGAAGCGTGGTGGATAAGGGAAGCGCCACGAAGCTCCTTCGGTACATCGCCAAGGGTCTTCAGCAGTCGGCCCAGGACATTGGCGAGCGTAGCTTCGATGCCATTCGTGAGAAGATGTACGAGGGCCAGGTGCTCTTCAACCGCCGCTCGGCCACCGCCCAGGGCGAGGGCGGCGTTCACTCGCTCCACAGCTACGAGAAGCGCCTCTTCGCCTCCAAAATGTAAGCCACGACCACATGATACTGTACGTGGTGTGGCCCCACACACCCTCCGACTTCTTCCACCTCTCCACGTCTTCTTCACGGGGCAGGTGCGGAGGACGTTGGGCGAAAGATGTCCAGCTCCTGCGGATACCCGGCGTGGCCTAGTGACTGTGGGCCCCACATCTCCTACCTATCTCATTGATGTGCGGAGAACATCGTCATACGAACAGAAGCAGAAGCAGCCACATGCAGCACGTACAGCCACAAGAAGAATAAGTCACGTTGGCGGTGTTAATGTCTGTTTTCCTTGTTTTTCTGTTTTTCTCTTTCCCTACTCTCCCTGGAGGGGCCTACAATCCCCCCAGTGAATTGGTAGATGTGTGTTTCATTCTTCACTTCATCTTTGGTGGGGAGAAGTACAAGACACATATCGCACACATACACACATACAACGTAATCATTATGGAGCTGCGTTCACGTGTGACAAGTAAACACAAACGGATTAATTATTTGTGGCATTTCACAAAAGAAGAAGAAACACGCATGCACGTTTTCTGGGGAGCTGGACGGATGCTCCTTTTCTTCATGAATGATGTGATATTGATGATGGATGGGAATGATGATGGATCTTTCATCACTGCGCTCCTCTTCCTGCTCAATGTTAATATTATGATGTACTTCATAGCATGTAGTGTTGCGTCCGTTGTCTTCAACGTCTTCCACCGTCGATGCGTCATCGAAATGTCTCGGAGGGTGGCTCTCAGGCCCCAACCCCCGGCCCCCGCAGCACCTCTTCTTACGTGGAGCGGCCCTCCCACAACAGCCTCTCGACGCACGTCCGGCCAGTCCCTGCTGACACCTTTTTGTGCTCTCCATGGACGCATCTCCTCCAATCCAAGTGTCTGGGTGTGATGGATGCCTTTCCCTATTCCTTCTCTCGGCTCTTCTTCCCGGAGCTCTCCGCCACCCATCAGCTGATGCTTTCACGCATCCAGGAGGGCTTGGTTCCCTACCGCGAAGATGATCCAGATCATGTAGGCCAGCTGCACCGGCTGTGGGCTGCACATCACCGCATTGTCTTTGATCAGGAAACACCTTATGCCTGTCCTCACCCACACTGGCAGTTGATGGGCTTTCAGAGTACCAACCCCGTCACGGACTTCCGAAGCGCAGGTCTGTGCGGGCTGCAGCAGCTCGTCTTCCTGGCCGAGGAACACCCCGAGCAGTGGAGCCAGTTCCTAACGGAGGACTACCTCCTTGGGGCGGTGGGGATGAACCTCACGGGCAGACTCATTGCCTGGCTCGAGCTCTATCCGCGCTATGACAACGGGGCACGGAACCAACTGCAGATTGGCTCCAAGACGTACTCCAACGCCCACGTCCGGCAGCGCCTCTGCCAATTCATTCACGATACATCCTTGGCGGAAGAGGTACGAAAGCTGAATGAAGTGTTCTGCTTCTGTATGAGACTGGTCCATCATCGATGGATGCAATCATCGAAGAATCTCATGGAATTCAATCAGATGCTGCAACGTGTGTATGTGGAGCTGGAGCGCATGATCTTCATGTCATCGAGCTTGGACGAGCTGTGCTCCTTGGCGTGAGAGAGCTGCTCAGCACGTCCAAGCTCCTGTTACGAAAAGGAAAGAGAAGAGAAGTGAATGTGTTGCAGGTTGTTGTTTGATGGGGATGAAGATAAAGATGAAGAAAAGCGTTCTCTCCCATCACGTATGCTGCTTCTGAGTACGCACCTTCCATGGGACCTCCTCTTCTTCTTATGCGCTGTATAAATGTTGTAGCACAAGCTGGCGGATGGCTGTCCAGCGATGGAGAAAAACATCGAAGGTTTTGCCACGCGCAGTGAATGCGAAAGCAATGGGCATCACGTCATGTGCGGCCGCTGCCTCCACCAAGGGAGGAGGAGCTGAACTGAATTCGCTCAGGATGATGGCATGCGAGGATGGGGATGGTCGTCCAGCACATACTCCTCCGCAATGTCCAGACGCTTCTGCGGTAGGGGAGAGTATCCATGAATGCGTGGATTTCTGCTTGGCAGAGTTGGTGCATCATGTGCGGAACAACTGTGATGAAAATGTTATGGCATGCGTTGCGGCCTCACTTCCTCCCCACTTTGAATGGCGAGATGCGGTGATGATTGCCACACACCGAACCGATACGCCTCTTCTTCATCATCGACGCCTTCAATGGCTTGGGGCAGTGGCCATGTACCAAAGAACATCTCCAACCGAGCACACGTGGGTTGTGGCTCCTGCATCCCTGCAGGTGCTGATGATGCCGTATCGTGGTTCTGCCCCAGACAAGAGAAGAATGCAATCACATGAAGATTATGAAGACGAACGTCGTGCGGTAGCTTGTCTGCGTGGCTTCCCCAGCATTCATGTTGTATCTATATACCAACACTTCCCTCGCACCTTGGCTGCCACATCCATGGAGGAGCACTGGTCCCGGCTGGAAGCTCTGTTGCCAGATCCTGCGCTCGCCCACGGCCTCATGCAGCGCGCGCATAGTACTTCCACGCGCATCAACACCGGCGTCCACGAGCTTCTCACGCGGTGTTGCTGGGTTGCCGTGCGCTATCCGCGGGGCTTCCCACGCAATTGGCCTCCCATGGATGCTCATGGATGCCAATTGTGCTGCCTTCTGCCATCATGTTTGGTGCTACAACAAGTCAGTGGTGGTGTTGGCCATGGTGTGCTCCCACCATATCAACGAGGACAGGCCATGGAGGCCATGCGAAGATGTGAAGAGTTGGTTGGCACATGGGCACGGCACAAGGGCCATGACGTGGTGGTGTGGGAGGAACCTGCATCGGATATGCCCCCAGCAGCCTTTGTCTCAGCGGCCTCCATGAAGAGAAGCACGATGATGTGTTCGTGAGCGAGTGCAATGCGCACCTTCCTACCTTTCTGCTACATAAATCATTGAAGATGGATATCATGGAGGAATGATCCGCTACCTGCTACCAACAACACTCTTGTTACTTCTTGTGCTCATACCACTGCATCACCACCCTCATACATCATTCATCATGTTCTTGTTTCCTTTTGTTGTTGTTGTTGGTGGTGGTGAAGCTCTAAAGTATGTCCACGAAGGACCTTTCTGGTTTCAGCAATGACCCCTCCGCGGAGGAGAGCCACGCCGGCAACTACTTCCGCGGCTTCTACGATGCCGAGAAGAGGAGGAAAATCATCAATCATGATCCAACGGTTGGTCAGGCCATCGCCGGGGCCGCCCTGGGTGCCATTCCCTTTGCCCTCATTGCGTACTTCATCATGCGCCGGCGCACCGCCAAGGCTGTGGCGGCGGCCTCTGGTGCCCCAGCCCAGTCTGGCTTCATGCAGCAGATGCAATCCACGATGGAGAAGATGATGAACCCCGCAGGAAACCGCGACTTTCGTGTGGAGGTGAAGGACACAACCTTCAAGGACGTCCTCGGCATCCCCGAGGCCCTGGAGGAGGTGCAACAGTACGTGCGCTTTCTTCGCACCCCGGAGGAATTCACCCGACTGGGCGGACGTCTTCCGCGCGGTTGTTTGCTGAGTGGTGATCCAGGCACGGGCAAGACCCTCTTGGCGCGTGCCGTGGCGGGAGAAGCCGGGGTGCCCTTCTTCAGCTGCAGTGGTGCGGACTTCATTGAGGTGTATGCCGGATCTGGGCCGAAGCGGGTGCGGGAGTTGTTTGCCGCCGCCAAGAAGGAGTGCCCCTCCGTTATCTTCATTGATGAGATTGATGCGGTGGGCTCACGCAGCAGCGGCTCTGACAACTCCGGCCTCCACGGAGAAGAAAACCGCACCATCAACCAACTCCTCGCGGAGCTCGATGGACTCAACGCTGGTGATCCGGTGATTGTCTTCGCCGCCACCAACTTTCGCGATAACCTGGACCGCGCTCTGTTGCGCGAGGGCCGCTTCGATCGCAAGGTGGAAATACCCATGCCTGACCGCGCAGCCCGTGCGGAGCTCTTCACGCACTATCTCGGCAAGGTGGTATCGGAGGACCCCGCGACACAGGCCACGGCCCTCGCCGAGCTCACCCCAGGCGTGAGCCCCGCCACCATCGCCGCGGTGGTGAATGAAGCTGCGCTGAGTGCGGCCATTCAGGATAAGCCGGCCGTCTCCTTGAAGGATCTCCTCCCCGCCATTGATGATGTTCTCATTGGCAAGAAGCACCGCAATCGCATGAGTGTGCAGGCCGCCCAACGCACCGCCCTCCACGAGGCGGGCCACACACTCATCGCCTCCCTCCTCCCGGAGCAGAGCGCGGTGATTAAGGCATCCATCACCCCACGCGGGCCCGCAGCGGGCTTCACGCAACAAGTTGGCCGCGAGACCCTCGACATGCCCACGGAGTTCTCCCTCTTCACAGACATTTGCGTCATGCTGGGTGGCCGTCTGGCGGAGCTCACCCAACATGATAACTTAACCACCGGCGCTCAAGATGATTATCAACGTGCCACGAAAACCGCGCTGCGCTCCTTCCTCTCCTTTGGCCTCTCGAGCCAGGTGGGCCTTCTTTCAGTGGAGCCACAGCGGCTGGACGAGGGCCGGATGCATCAACGCCACTCAGAGGAGGCGCAGAAGGTGGCCGAGGCAGAGGCCGCCCTGCTCGTTGGTGCCGCCACACAGCTGGTCCGCCAGCTTCTCACTCAGCATCAAGCCACGCTGAAGCGTATCGCTGACGAGCTTTTTGATAAGAAGGAACTCCTGCGTGAGGATTTACAACGCATCATGGACCTCGAGCGGCTCTCCAAGGACAGTATCTCGGCTGAGGTGCGCTCTGCACTCACGCGCTACACCGCCAAGTCGGAGGAGTTGGCCCTTCAGCGAACCGCTCGCCGAGAATCCATGACGATGGCCACCAACTAGGCACAGGTCCGTGGTTGTTGTTGTTGTTGTTGTTTTTTATTCGTATTGGAGCGTCATGTGCCCAAACGTAGTGGAGATGTTGCATGGATGTGCGTGTATTGCACCATGGGGGTTGGTGTTGCGTCCTTCCTCACGCAAAAGAACCAATCAGGGGCACACACACACAGACATACATATATACGTGTGGCGTCAGAACACGTATGTTTTTTTCAGCTGTTGTGTGGGCACGATGATGCCTCCCTCTTCATATCTTCTCCCTTGTTATTTATGCTGCATCAATACAAGAGGTGGTTCTTCTTCAACACGGAGTAGCTCATCTTCCTTCACAACTAGCACCAACACACACCCAAGAAGCGAGTGTTGTTGTTATTGTTATTACACACACATTCATCATCATCCATCATCCATCATGGCCGCTCCTGCCCAGGCCTCACAGCCATCCAAGGCTGCCCGACCCTATGACAAGATGGAGGTGCAAGTGATTTTTCCGCAGTACATCGATGCCGCCCTCGCCCCGAGAGAGGGCCGCCGACTAACCCAGACGCAGGCGGTCCTGCACCCAACCATTGAGGAGATCTCCAACGCCCTCATCAAGCTGGGCTACAAGAATGTGTACGTGGAGAGGAAGATGGGGATGCCAGCCTCTCAGGCCTGCTCCAAGTTCGCTCTCATCCCACGCGGGGCCATCAAGGTGGCCATTAAGGAGCCCGCCGACCAACACTACATTAAGAAGAGTGAGTACGATAGCCAAACACGTGCGGCTGTGGTGCCTGGCATCGAGAACAAGATGGAGGTGCTTCGTCGCGTGGCACGCATGATCAAAGAGAGCAACCCCAACCGCCCCGAGGTCCCAACGATTGCCTCGGTCCTTGCCAGCGTGAGCCCAGCACAGCTGAAGATGAAGAAGTAGTGGGGTGGTGTGTGGGTGCAAACAAGGAGAGAGGGAGGAGTAAGGCTACACAGGCATCCTCATCTGGTGATGATGATGATGAATCTCTTCTTCATCTCTTGTGTTTTGTTCTTCGCCTAGGTTGATGCGATATGCGCGAGGTCCCACACGGCGGTGAAGACGTAGGCCTCCCTCGATTTTCATGGGAGGACGTGGAGATGGCTTCACCAGTAGTGAAGCATGATTGCCAACAACGTCGGCCCACCGCCTATCACACGCGGCTGCGCAAAGTGCGATGGACCTGCAAGGACGAAGATGGTCTCGGCTCGCGTCTTGTGTTGGCGGCCATGAAGGAGATTCACGCCAGCATTGAGGATGCATGGACGGATGGCAATGCCGTCAGCGCACGTCTTGCGCACATTGAGCGGCATCGAGCAGCCTCACCCATGGGCCACACACATTTGCTGCAGACGTACGCGGTGCATCTGGACTCCAGCCGCCACTTCCAGCTTCTTCATGCGTGGAGCGATGGCACACCACTGGCACACCTACTGCCATCCTTGAAGCTTGCGGAGGATCTCATTCGTGGCATTGCCAATGATGTGCTTTTGGGCCTCCATTTTCTTCACTCCGTGGGAATGGTGCACGGTGACGTGAGTGCTGCCAACCTCCTCTGCTCACCCTTGCCCAACACATCTTCTGCCGTGGAGAGATGGAGTGTGTGTATCGCTGATCTTGATGGCATCTGCCCCGTTGGGGAGTGTTTTGGTGCTGTACGTGGTTCGATGCTCAACCGTCCACCTCACCGCCTGGAGCTACTTGCTTCACACAACCAACCCGCGCACTCGTCGGATGATGTGTGGGCCCTCGGGGTGGTACTGCTTCAGCTCTTCACTTACCCATCATCTCTTCACCCACTCGTGCCACAGTCGTCCATGATGAGGCAAGACGATGAGGATGATGCGGTGATGGAGTTGCTGAGTCAAGCGAGTGCATGGATGGCCGGGGAAGTGAATGTGAAGCAAATGCTCATGGATCGGCTACCGCCATCCATGAGTACGTTGGCGAAGGACTTCTTGGGTGCGTGTTTGCCATCCCCAGGGACGCTTTTTCCGACCACGCAGGAGCTGCTGCAGCACGAGTGGATGATGATGATGGCCCATGAGGAGGCCACGAATTAATGCTGTGCTGGGTATATTCAACAGCAAACATGTGTGATGATGATGAATCTGACTGTTTTTTTCTTCTCTTTGCCGGTATCACGCACCACCAATGTTCTCCCCTCCCTCTCTCCGATCTTACTCTTTTTTCTGTGTAGGCAGTTACGTTTAAAGGATGCATCGAGTTGTGCGCGTGAATGCCGGTGGCAGGATCTTTCACACCTATCTCTCCACCCTCCGCCGTTTCCCCAACACCACCTTCGCCAAGTTGTTCGATGGCATCGCAGAGGCAGGCCACGTGGAGGCCCACACTGACAGCGATGTTTTCCTCGATGTGTGCCCGGAGGTGTTCGATCGCGTGCTGCGGTTTATGCGCACCAACCAGGCTCAGCTCCCGTCCAACGATGATGCTCTTCGCGCAGATGTGGTGCACCACCTCTCGACGTGGGGTTTGCTTCCGCACGCCTTCCCCGCATCAAACGCCGAGGAGGCCAATCAAGATGCCGAGGCTGAGAAGGAGGAGGGCGATGATGCCAAGTACGGTGTGGTGGAGTTGCCGAATGTGTGTGTGGTGCAGATATGCGATCACCTCTCTCACGAACAAGGAGTGAAGCGCCATGCCATGACGATCACCTTTGGCGCCGATGGATTTGTGCTTCGCCGACTAACCCAGCGCATTCGTAAGGACCTCAACCAGCAGCTCAGCTCCACCTACTGGCAGTGCTACCAAACGAATGAGAGGGCGGCCTTCTTTGCCACGACCAAGATTGCCAACGGAGCGGCCGATCTACTTACCACCTCCATCACACAGAATGTGGTGCAGCACACGGAGGAGATGGGTTATCGTCTGGCTAGCTCCTACGTCACTTTGAGCCCAGATGTGGTGCACACGAGCGTTCGCATGTTAATTCATAACTTCATCTTCCGGCGCCAGCAACTCAACTCACTGGAGCAAGGTGATCTCGCTGCCATTGGGGGCTCCGGGTCATTGGATGATGCTATGGAGGAGGTGGAAACGTACGCCAACATGGAACCTCGCAGCGTCGGGCCACAGCGTTCTGCGTGGGAAGATTCACCGTCACAGCCTCCAGCAGAAGAGCGTGTGCGCTCTCGGCTGCCAACCATCAACTAAGGCTGCGTGACTTGGCCCACGCCATCTCCATCCGCGTGGAATCACAGACGTACTAACAAGTGAAGCACATGCACGATAACACCTACGACTGCATGGCATCTGTGCTCACTACACAACACAACACACTCTTCCTTGTGCGTGTTGTGTAGTGACGCGACGTGACGCTGTACGAGCAATCCACTTTGCAACCCCTCAATCTCAATCCCCATCCTCTCTTTCTCTTCTCCACCATAGATTCCCAATCGAAACCCCACAACACCAACCGTGGTGATGCAGGAGTTTAAGAAGACGCACTCCCTGCAGGCGCGTAGACGTCTGTCCGAGGGAGCACGGGCAGCAAGCAACGATATGGTGCCGGTCTTCATATCATCATCAGAACCCGGAGTCTCGCTCAATCGCAGTAAATTCCTTTTCACAAGGAGTGCCACCACCAATGATATACTCGATGAGCTTCGTGTGCACCATTCATTCACCGCAGAAAAACCGCCCCTTCTCTTCGTCGCCTACACACTCGTCCCTCCACATGCCACCATGAACGACCTCTACACACAGTATAAGGACGAGGATGGATTTTTATACCTCGAGTTCGCCGAAGAGCGTACTTATGGTTGAGCGAGCCACTCAATGAACGGTGCATCTTGGAAACTGCCACGGGCAAGGCAAATCTTCCCCCCTCCCCCTCCCTCCTGCTTCCACCCCCCCCCCACACCCGGCCGCCCATGCCCCGATTGATCAAAACGGCCTCTCTCCTTCACTTGCCGAGTTGTTCATTCTTCCGGTTCTCATTTCCGCTGCCCTACTATGATTCCATTTTCTTCTGTGGTTCAGCAACGCGATAGCTATTCCACCTGCCCACTCACCACAACATATTGGCATATACAACAGCTTACATAAAACTCCCCAACCACCTTCCGGGGACACAACCACGCGACCACCAAAAATTGCCCATGACACCCAACAGCTCCAAGCCCCGAGCCAACCACAACCCGCACCCCCCACGAAACCACGATTCGGCTGAAAAACAGCCGATCCGACAACCCATCCACACCACCAACCGCTTCATCGCTCCCGGGGGCAGCGGTTTCGGCCCCGCCGAAAAACACGACGCGGATACCCCACCGCACCGACGCACGGCCTCCCCCCCGCCGCTGCATGTTAGTATCACTATTTCTACGGATGTGACGTCCATTGCGCTATGCACATGGCGGGGGGAGGCATGGGGGCAATGTTGTGCTGCGGTGGGGGAACACTTTTTTGCGGGCGGGGGGGGTCCCCCGGGGGGGTTTTCGGGGGGGGGTCTCGCCAAAATTCGGGACGCGGGTTGCCCCACCGCACCGACGCACGACCTCCCCCGCGCCGCTGCATGTTAGTGTCACTATTTCTACGGATGTGACGTCCATTGCGCTATGCACATGGCGGGGGGAGGCATGGGGGCAATGTTGTGCTGCGGTGGGGGAACACTTTTTTGCGGGCGGGGGGGGTCCCCCGGGGGGGTTTTCGGGGGGGGGTCTCGCCAAAATTCGGGACGCGGGTTGCCCCACCGCACCCACGCACGACCTCCCCCGCGCCGCTGCATGTTAGTGTCACTATTTCTACGGATGTGACGTCCATTGCGCTATGCACATGGCGGGGGGAGGCATGGGGGCAATGTTGTGCTGCGGTGGGGGGCCATTTTTTTTCGGGCGGGGGGGGTCCCCGGGGGGGTTTTCGGGGGGGGGGGGTCTCGCCAAAATTCGGGACGCGGGTTTCCCCACCATACCGACGCACGACCTCCCCGGCGAAGCGGGATTTTAATTGAATCTTTTGTGTCATGTGTGGATGCAGTTGTGTATGTTTGGTGCCGGGGGGGGGGTGGTTGATGTCTGGTTTAACTGCGGCGGGTCCTTTTTTGTGTGTCCCCACCCCCCTCCGGGGACATATGTTCCCGCGTGAAGGTGGGTACGCATTATGGTGGTGATATTAGTTGATTTCACTGTTTGGCTTTCAGTTTTATCGGTTTTACTCATGATATTACTTTGTAATTGCATTTGGGTAGG
>JASAON010001409.1:0-21839 GCA_030849065.1 Jaenimonas drosophilae
ATTCCATGGGCGGAGAGAAACCAAACAGAAGAAGGGGGTTGAGTGAGTGCCTAAATCGAAATGAAGATGTTCTTCATCAACGTTTCTGACCACATTGTTGTTGCGCGCTGTTTCTGAATCGTCGCTACAGATGCTAAGGCCAGCATTGGCAGTGATGCATCATTAGATACATGAGAGCAGAACACTCTTGCTTTCCGCTTCATTGACGATCGTATTGATGGTAAGGAGAGGGAAGAGGGGGGGGGGGGGCGAAAAAAAAAATCGCCTGGTACACAACATGCATCAATACTAAATTTGTATTGGGCATACGTGAGAGATGTTATGTTGCTCCACGTCAGCAGTCGTGATCATCCAGGGAATGTGTGGGAGTATTCGCTGCGGTGGGATGATGGCACACGAACGCACTCATGACCTTCAGTGGCACACATCATCTCACGTATGGGCATTGTTGGATGAGTACCAAAAAGCAAACAACGTGTGTTGGGAGGAATTCAGAGAAATCAAACAACAAAAAGAACATGGTGGGGGGAAGTACATGATGATGATGACGTGAAAAACAAAGAGCTGAGTACAGAAGCACCACCGGTGCTTGATGAGCATGCATTGGCACATGTAGCATAAGCGATGCATCGTCCGACGCATACATCAGGGCTCCGTTGCAATGCATGTGCCTCTGGGAGAGAGAGGAGAATGAAGAGTTTCTGCAAAGAGAGATGCAAATGACAACAGACAACACAGGAAATCACAACGCATTTCTGAATTGTACGAAAAAAAAATTCTACCAAAAATTTGTTGGTGCCCATGTTTCCTCATCAAGCAGCAGTGGTTCAGCAACATGGGGAGGTTGAAGGCCCCTCTCCATATATGCATCTACGACGCAATGAATGAGTATGCGTATTGAATTACGTTGGTTGGATATATGCCATCCCTGAGCGCACCGAGAGGGAGCTCACAGACAACATGATGTATTCGCCCAACAATAATGCATGCTCACCTCTGCTGACTGCCTCACTGCCACAGTAATGCACATACACGCAACAGAAACACTACTCCAGCTTCTCTTGTTATCTCCACGTACAACAGCACAGCATAGCGTGCGTGTTTCTGGTGAAACAGGCGTGCCGTGCACTGTAGCACCCCAAGAAATACAAGTCAAAACAAAAAGGGCTCCTGAGTCCATCCAAACAACATTCACGGGAGGTGAAGGAAGAAGAAGGTTGGTGCATCATCACCGATGAATGTCATGCGGCATCTCCACTCGCAGCATCCTCCATCGGCTTGCTCTTGCTCGAGCACAAACATAGCATCAACATCAATCATTGAAGAGAGGAGAAGAAAAAAAACCGAAGCGTGGAGAGCACAGCTCCACATGCCAGCAGAAGGGGAAAAAAAAAAGATGCTGCCAGAGGTTCCTGCGCCAACGACGTAGCACGTTAAGTGCATTTCGTTGGAGCTTCGTGATGTTGTTTTGGAACCACAATATCGGCACTGCTCACTCTGCATACTGCATCTACCAAGATCTCACCAAGATGCATTCACAGAAACACCACACAAACAGAAAAGCGCTGCCATGTGTTCGTTTGCCGTGATGGTGATGATGATGCTACGTTTCAATGGTTGGCTTCGCTGGTGAGCACAAACTTGTGGCCTGACTGCGTTGATCGCTTCTACCGCCCGTTCTCTGCCCGCCCGGCAGTGGCATCGCTGCTGGCTGCAGAAAGCAATCCGATGAGAGCACCTCCACCGCCCCGCCATCCATCTTTTCACTATTTCGTCGGTCCCGTAGTGGGTGGCCATCCACGGATTCACTACTCACGCCATCCGTCACTGACAAGTACACCCCGCGGCCGTACATGCGCTGGGAATCAACGCGACGAAAGAGCGGCCGTTGTTGTGTTTCGACCTGATCAATGTACTCGTGCACCTTCGTGGGCGGCGTGGAGGCTGGTGCTGGTACAGAAGAGGCAGATGATGTTGCTCGCACCAGTGGATTACCCTCGCTGTTGCTATACCCCGCCGCTGAGAGCTGAAACTCGTGGGTGACGCTCGCGATGCCAGACTCTGGATTCTCGTTGATGAATTGATCCGTGAATATGACCCCGCCACCGTTGCGCAGGACGTGGCGTGGAGCTTCGCGCTGCATCGCGGTTGGTGAAATGAGAATACGGCATCCGCTTCCAGAGACGCTGCTCGCATTGGATGCGTGTACGCCTGGTGAGCGTCGCGGTGGGGGATCGCTCAGCTCCTCCGCATCATCATTATCATCGCAGTTTAGCAGCTCAAAGACGTGCGATGGTGTACCATCTCGATGCATGTCCTCCGCCGAGATGTCGCTGACAGAGAGGCGCCTCTGCAGCTGTGAGCTGCTTCCGCCAACGTGCAAATCCCCGAGCGGCTGCGATAAATCCTCGGCCAACACCCGTGGCAAACTCACCACCTCCAGCACATCTTCGAAACGGTCATCCGCGCTCGTTCGGTCAATCAGCGCGGTGCCATCCACCACCTTGCGCAAATGTGAATCGAGCTGCGTGGGCAACGCCACGGGGAACTCATGCATCAGCTCTGCCGGCACCGTGAAGGCGTTGGGCACGGAATCTGGATTACGCTGCATGCGTTCAATCATCTCACGGCCACGGTCTTGTGCGCTCGCGCTTCGATCACGGCTCCGGCCTCGACCTGGTGATGTGCTGCGTGAGTTGCTCGTTGACTGTGGCGGAGTGACGCTGCCGCTGAGCTGAATGAGGTGCTCGCGGTGCTGCTGACGACGCCGCTCCATTCGTGCACGTTGTTGGGCGTTCATCTTTGATACTTTGTATGGCACTGATGCGGATGGTGGGGAAGTAAGAAGGAAAACAACAATGAAAATTGGCAAAATGATGGCGTGTGCGTGCGTGTGAGGGTTGATGTGGCTACCTGATGGATGGTTGTTGCGATTACCGCAATCCGCACACCCTACAAGCACACTACGCAGAGATCTGCGCAACACAGATTCGGCGTATTGTTGCCAAGCCCAAGACGCACTTCAGAAAGACAAGAGAACCACTTACAAATGTGTGCGGAGAGATACCCGCGTGTGTGTTCTTCAATGAAAATCAACGAAACGACGAATGAATCAATAACCTGAAAAATACTTCACTCACTATTTCGATGAATGCAGATTGATGAGCTGTGGTGAGATGTTGGGTGATGCAGTGTACTACGTGTATAACTTCGACCACTAACGCGTAGGCCAAAGATTGAGTGAGAGAACAAGAAGAAGAAGAAGAAGAAGAGAAGTGCAACACAACACAGAAGTGCGCTATGATCCTTCAACCACAACATCCACGTAGTAGTGGAGCAACAGAAAGAGGAGCACACGTAGATGAATCGACTACATCGAGAGTAGATGT
The DNA here is from genome assembly GCA_030849065.1 of Jaenimonas drosophilae. Classification (NCBI taxonomy): domain Eukaryota; phylum Euglenozoa; class Kinetoplastea; order Trypanosomatida; family Trypanosomatidae; genus Jaenimonas; species Jaenimonas drosophilae. The sequence goes on from JASAON010001409.1 coordinate 3,390, forward strand.
ACCTGATTGGATTAGTGTTTAGGAATAAAGATGAAGAGGGTTTGGAGATGATGAGAGAAACACAACACATCCGCGTACTTCGAACATTGTAAAAGAGGGAGAGGTCTGGAGAGGGTGATCGATGCACATCATCATCATGATGATCAGCTCACGTACACACACAAACACTGGGAAACAGAGAGGAGCTCATCATCAGAACGCATCATCATCTACTCCGTCGTCGGGCCTGAGAGGTCGGACTTCTACGTCGCGCGACGGGAACAGCATCAACCGCGTGTCATGCCGTGTAAAACCAAACACAACAACAAAAGCAAAGCAAAACAGAGAGAAGAAAAAAAAACATATCAATGACATGAAATGGGATGCCAGCGCAATCCACGCACTTCTGTTCCATGTAGGATGAGGGATGAAGTAGATGAGCATCTACACCCGTACAATTGCAAAATCACATGCACTGAAACACACAGGAACGACTCACAGGAGAGCTGCTACGTATATGTTGCTGCGTGAGTGTCTGGGTGTACATGAAAAATGAGTGAGTGGTGGTGAGAGAGATGTGTAGAAGAAGAACGGAGGAAGCACACAACTTGGAAAAAGGTGCATGAACGTAATGCGTATGCATCATCACTGGCATGATGGGCATACACAAACCATCGGTGCTTCATCATCATCCAGTAACGCGTACACTGCCATCACAACGAGAGAAAAATATAGCAAAAAAAAAAACAAGTGTAGGGGTGTGGAGGAGGTTTGTGGGCGTTCCTACTCAGACGTAACGTGTGTTCTGTGTGTGCGTATTCTGTGTGTGTGTTGTGTTTATATATCATTGCTGCAAAAAAGAAAGAGGTGGAGGTAAGTTGCCAAATAGCGAACGGAACAAGAGCACTTGTTGTTGTTTTGTGTATCGATGAGTTTGCATGCGTCTGCGCGTGAATGGGATCGATGACATCTCGCCATGAATACCCGTCTCAACGCATCAACACTAACGTCCAATAGACTACACAAACAACAACAAACATAAAATAAAAATAAAATAAAAGCAAAAAAAAAAACGTACTTATGGGAGAAGATCATGAAAAGTAGAATTGTGGTACATCGAACGTAACGCAAACGTGTTAGCCAAGGAAGAAATGATGGGCGGGACGTTGGTGGCGGTTGTAAATCATCGCTCAATTTTTTTTCATCTTCGTTTTATATTTGTTTTCTTCTTCTTTGTGGCGGAGCTCAGACATGAACGTACTGTTTCACTTCTCTGTTCATGATTGCCTCACGCATGTGTGTCGGTGAAGAGTGTGTTTTGACGGATTAGTGGGTAAGCCTCACGCAAACACAAACGGAAGCAGTTGTGGCACCATCTGCGGAGCTCTGCTTCGGATGCAGAGAGATGATAGCACGTTGTGAAGAAAAAGTGTGTAGGTCAGATAAAGGGAGTAGATGAAGCATCGTTGAACGATGATGATGATCAGAGGTGGCAAAACGCAAAAAAAAAAGGGGGCAGAAGATGAATCCCCCCGTACACGCGCACCACGTATGGCAGGGCAAATACACTGGAAATGGATGAGGGGGGTAGCTATCTTCGTGATTATCACATAAAAATGAAAGAACATTCAATTTCTTGGCTGTGTGTTTCGCCAGCCCCTGCTCTCCTCTACACAGCATCCTATGCCACGTTCACTCTCAGACATAATCATCTCATCTCTGGTGCTGTTGCTGCTACCGCTCTCTCTCTCTCTTTCCTACGCAGGAAGTATGAAGGGAACAATGAAACAACAACAAAATCATAAATCATCCGTAAACTACAACAGTAGCAGCAGCAACTAGCACCGAGATACAAGAAGAGAGGATGAAGGATGCGCATGAGATCACGAGGGCGGCTCCGCATTCACTGCTGGCGACTGCGTGGCATCGGCGGCGGGGGGCACATCATCTTGGCTCCAATACCAACCGCGGCCGTAGCGCCGCAGCGACTCCACCCGCCGAAACACCGGGCGTTGGTAGCAAAATACCTCGTGGAGATAATTGCGCATGCGCGGAGAGCTACTGGTGCTTGTTGTACTCAGTGCCGCATCGCGCGCTCGTTCTTCTGTGGAGTGCAAAGATACCGAGCCGCCACACATGCTTGTTTGCATGGAGCTTGCCGTGAATTCACGGGTGAGGGAGGCGATGCTGCTGTTGGGGTGTTGTTGGAGGAACTCATCCGTGAAGATGACGCCGCCACCGTGCATCAACACATCGTGTGGGGAGATGAAGGTCGGTGGAGTGGGGAGCAGCACATCCGAGGATGGGGTTGCGCCACGGGGAGGAAGGCGTGACGTGGAGAGCGTTCGTGGTGTGACGGAGAGCGCGTGTGGCGATGATTGGCAGGTGCTGAGACCTCCAATTGAATCACCCCAATCCATCAACGACACCAGCGCCATTTCTTGTGGTGAACCGAGCGGTTTTGGCTGTGATGTGTGCGGGGTGTGCGGGCAGGAGCCGCCCTCGGAGCAGGATTGTGGTGGTGGTGCCAAATCAATCATCTCCACAGCATCTTGCACGCGATCCAGTGAGGATGCACATCGCACAAGAGCTGTTCCATCCACCGCCCCTGTGTAGGTCTCAGAACCTTCCGTTGGTAGGGCGATGGGGAGCACATCGATATCCGCAATGGGGATCCATAACGTTTGTTGTGATACGTCGGCCATCCGTGCACCCTGAATCACTCACACACTAGACTAACCTGCAACAACACACAAAAACGAGAGGAGTGAAGAAGAAAGAGGAAGATGTATCATCATGTTGCGAAGGTGTGTGTAGCTCACCAAAGAGTGAGTTGCTGGAGAGGTGGTGGTACATGGGTGGAAGGGCAACGGAACATTTATATGAAAAACATGGTCATCCGTATCACAGGACCAACAACATCAATGAATGATGGTGGCGGCGATGTGTTGGTAGTGGATGAAAAGAAAAAAGTGGTAGGTATTGCGGATAGCGCGCTGGTGGCAGGCACAAACCCCCCAACAAACACACACGCATACATACAGTGGAGCACAAGTGGAACAGAAGAAGAAAAAAAATAGAATACACGTAACACTGAAATTGATGGCTACGACGATATCCAAGGTCCGGTGTATCAAGGGTGGGACAAAGAAGAAGAAGATGAGGCAGCCATGTTTGTGTGTGGGTATCAACACAGCAAGACAAGAGGTAGGAACGTGTCGTGGAGTTGTGATGGTGATGTTGCTGCTGTTGTTACGTGAACGAGTAGAACCCATATCAACATCAACAACTACAAAAAGAAACAAGAAGAAAGTGCATCACTAGTAGGGAGCACAGCCCTGCGGGTCTTGCGTCACACTGACACAAAGCAGTAGTAGTATGGATGATTATACATCAGCAGCTGCGATGGCGTGCAAAGGCGTTGCTGTGTCCCTGCCAGATGGGGGCCTGTGGTGATGGTGTGTTGGAGGTGACTCCAGGGCTGCGACGTGGGCTGGGAAGCGGTGGATGAGGTGGGGGATGGCTGACGTGATTGGCATCGCTCTCCACGGTGGTGGAGGTGCGCTCCCCGCCACCACTCTCGTGGAGGTGGATGGAGGCCTTCGGGAAGGAAGCACAACCCTTGGGAGAGAAGAGCGGAGATGGGTAGCTGCCACTATCATCAATATCGGAAACATGCGTATCTTCGCGGTGTTCGCGTGCCTCCATGGAGTAGTAGAAGCCACGACCGTACTTCTTCACGGAGTCAATGCGACGAAAGAGAGGTCGTTCTTGTGCCTCCACTTGGTTGATGTAGTTGTGTACCTTCTGGCGTGTGGCCATGTTCGCACGCTCTTCGGGAGTGCGATGATGGTTGGAATCTGAACGACGTCGCTGCTGCGATGATGAGGCATCCTGGCCAGAGTGTTGTTGTTGCTGGGGTGGTGGTGGTGGAGGGGGCGTATGTGCCCGTCCAGGTGATGGAGCACCATCTCCTCCAGCTTGTGCCGTGGGGCTTGTGCATCCTGAGAGAATTCTGAAGTCTTGCGTCACCGCAGCGATGGTCGTGGATGGGTTGTTCTCGACGAAATCATCGGAAAAAATAACGTAGCCCCCTGTTTTCAGCACCCGACGCGGGGGTGGCGCCACATCTCCATTCACCGCATCTGGCGAGATGACGAGCTGCCCACGTGAGAAGGGGCATGGCGGTGCGGCCACGAAGAAATCCTCACCGAACAAACGTGATGGTGCAGGAGCAAACACATCTGAGCCAAGAATGTGCTGTTGTGGGGTTGGGGTGGTGGTGCCTCCAGGAGTGGTTGCGCCAGGTGCCTCACCCAGGGCGGCAGAAAGACGCCGTTGCGGTGATGGAGATGTTTCCTGCGTGGGAAAGCGATGATCAGACATGGATGGAAGGCTTGTGATGCTGCCAACCGGCGAAATAACGCGTGAGTGAATGGGTGATTGCAGCTGTTGTGCGTTCTGTGCCAGGTTGCGCATCACCTCCTCCGTCAGTGGAGGTGGTGGGCTAATCATCTCGAACGTTGATTCCGCCAGCTCACGCTCCTCCAGCCGGTAATCAATCACCGCCGTGCCATCCACAGGACCCTTGTACTTGCGTGTGAGCACCGAGGGCAGTGCCTCGGGGTATTCTGTTGCAGTTGGATGTGCTTGAGCCTGAATAGGGCTGTGATTCTGGTTGCTGCTGCTGTTGGCATTGGCGTTACTGTTGCGAGTGTTGCTGTTTCGGAGGTTGTTATTGGTATTGTTGGTGTTGTTATTGTTGTTGTTGCTCAAAAGTGAGGGCATGCCAGTGATGCTGGTTTCGCCGGGTGGGCCTAATCGGCGTGCCCGATCATTTCGACGCATTTGATGTTGCTCTCTTGCGTATATTCACAGGTTTATGGCGATGCGCGTGCGCGGATGAGGACGTGGGATATCTCCGTTCCTACAGTTTGCAAATGATCACTTGATGAGGAAAAAAAAAAGATAGTATAATGAAGCGTAAAGCACCAAAAGGCCACACTACTAGTGCAATTGAAGAAGAAGAAACACAAGAAGAAGACGGGGACGTACATCATCATCATCATTCAGAAGTGGTGGCGTCCATCTGTAACAATCAGTTTCTCCAACATTCATGTGCAAAGAACAACTTAGGCATGACGCCTCCCTCCACTCATGCATGCTTTTGTAGTGGAAAACCCGTGAAGCACAGCTCATCGCAGCACTGCACGAGACAAACACATTTGCTACGATGGCAAGAAGCTCGCCAGAGAGTCGGCGATGTAGGTGGGAACCTCATCACTCCTGCTCTCATCGCGCTGCGCCTCCTCCACATCGGCCAGGCCCTCTGCCCCTGTGAGGACCAACATGGTTTGGCATCCAGCGCGATTGCCAAACGCAACATCGGTGCTGAGTCGATCCCCAACCATCAAGCAGCTCGTCTGTGGCGAGGTGATGTTCTCTCGCGTAAAGAGGATTTCTGCCATGTTGGTGTGTGGCTTGCCGCACACCGATGATGGGTTTCGCCCACTAACCACCTTCAAGGATTGGATCATGGAGCCCGCGCCCGGCAACAAAATCTGATCTGCCCCAACCGGAATCTGCGCATCCTCATTCGTTGCAATGAAGATGGCGCGTGCATCCTCGCCACTACCTCCATCTTCCTGTTTAGGTTTTCCCTGGAGAATCATGCTTGCGTAAGCCAGGGTGAGTATGTTGAAGTGGATATCCAAACCAGCCACCACGGCCACAGCATTCAGGTCACTGAGAGAGATGTTCTCCGCCCCTGGCGTACCAGCCTGGATCATGCGGCACATGGTGCCATTGCACACCACCAAACGTTGTTGTGGGGGAGGAAGGGTTGGGCAGCTCCACGCTGTGGCGATGCGCGAGCCATCATAACCGCCCACGGCCTGCGCATCGTGGAGCTCGCAGCCGTAGGTGATGAATCCTGGTGCGAGGACGGAACGAATCTCCTCATGCAGGCCGGCTTCCCCCACCACAAAAACATTCCCATGCACCAGCAGTGGTGCATCGGGTGATTCACGTTGGCCAATTTGTTGCTGAAGACGCAACGCGGCGGCATAACCGCTGTTGATGATTTCCTCCTCACGTACACCAGAAAATCCGCGCTTGGAGAAGGTGTGAAGGAGCTCACGGCGCGAGAGAGAGGCGTTGTTGGTGAGGAAGCGAAGCTCCTTCCCGCAGGAACGCAGGTGTTGCAGAGCTTCTGGTGCTCCATCAATCACGTTGGTGCCTCTCCACAGCACACCATCGATATCGAGAAGAACATAGCGCAGCGACGAGCTCAAAAGTGCGCTGGCAACCTGCTGATCAACTCTGCGTGGCATGTGCAGGATGATCCTCTTTGTTTGCTACGATACTTGTGTAACAAATGAAAACATTGGAAGGACAAAAAAAAAACACAAAAAAAAAGAATGTTGTTTCGTCATGAACCCACGTACATCATCATCAACCATGCACCATTGCGCATATAGTATAATCAGCATCAAGAATAACTCCAGAGTATCACATTGTTGTTGCTTTTTACGAGTGTATAACCACGCGTGAGAGACGAGGAGTAGAACCACAGCACACGGAGAGAAACAGCAACAAAATAAAGATGAGAGTATAGGAGGTGGCACACATCACCACGGCATCCATCCAAACATACGCAAGTACGGGTGAATGAAGATGACACACTTAGATAGATCCGGTGCGCATGGCACAGCAGAACACAAGCAAGAAAAAAAAACACCACGACCCAGTCACAAACAGAAACACACAGAAAAGATATAGAAACACAACCCAAGAAGCCAACCAACATAAGTGATCGAGAGCTTACCTCATGTGGGCGATGGAGATCACATCGTCAAAGAAACCTTCAATCATTGCGTGTAATTGAGGTGAGCGCACATCAATCATGGTGTGGAGCAGGAAAAAGGTAGCCACGTGCAGCAGACGTAGGACTACACAATGCCGAATCTGTTGGCGTACCAACAGGGTGAGGGCTTGATGGTGAAACCACAACACGTGTGCCACCCACATCCACATCATCTCTTCCTCCCCCTCCACGTGTTCTGGCATCTTCGCACAGCGGGCCAGCCCCATCCATCAGCCTACTCCGATTAGGTGGTGAGTGCTCTGCTCGACGTGAAGACGCCAGCGACGATGCACTGACGATAACGGGTGAGTACGGCCGCGATGATGATAACGATGATGAATGTTGTGTTGGAGAATACGCATCATCAGGGAGAACTGCACCCATCGGTTCCTCGAGGTAAGCACCACGGCCATATACATCGAAGGAGGATGCTTTTTGCAAGTAGTACTTTTTGGTGATACGTGATGCGCCACCCGTGTTGCCAGACTGTGCGGGACGAAGGCCATCCGGTAGCTCCACCTCCTCCTCCGCCTCATGCAATGCAGCATCTTCAACAACAGCATCACCAGACAAATCACGTTCGTAAACAAGATAACCACCCTTGGTGATGTCTCGTAGTCGGCGTGTTGTGTTGTGCTTCTTGGCGTTCTTGATGCTGCCACGATCATGGTTGAGATGATGTTGATGCCTGTGGCTGCGAAAATTCTTCTCTCGGTGATGTGTTTGTATGTGAGGTGGGACGAGGTGCAGCCCATGTGTGCTGAACGCATCATCCATGTGATGCACAGATGCATCAAAATGTTGTGGAGTCTGGTTGGTGTGCGTTGATGTGAAACGTTGTGGCGGGTACGTACCACCTGGCGCATCGTGTGGTATCAAGGGTGGGCTCAGTGGCGGGAGCAAACCTCCATCGTACAGCCCGTGCAATCCGCGTGGAGTGGTAGAGGGAGATACCTCACCACTTGGTGCATGTACTTCCCGCAGTGGCACGAGCAAACGGCCGGTGGAAGAAGGAGAAGAAGAAACGTTGTTGGCCGCACATCTCATTGGCGGCAGCTCCACAGTGAAGATGAAATCCGCCGAGGCTGCTGTTGTAGCAGGAGGAGGAGGTAGCGGCGGCTTGGGAGGTGTCTCGTGCGACGGGAGGGGGCCATGATGCAGGTTGATCGGTACGCTGCTTGCTACTCTCCACCTATCCTCCTGCACCTCCACACCAGAGAGCCGTTCCTGTGATTGGGTGTGCATGGCACTGCTGCTCCATAACCCTCTCCGTGCTGCTGAAGAACTGTTGGGGTGGTTGTTTGTTCCCACGGAAGAGTAGAAGGGGCTGTGTTCTGGAGAGTGGTTGGTATTGGTGCGGTTGGTCTCGTCCAGACTGTTGGCTCCTGTTCGGTAGAAGAAACTGTTGCCAAGAGCAAAGGACGGCATCATGGAGGAGTTTGGCAACGCCGGGCTCACGTCACCACGCTCGGTGCGATCCTCATCCGCCACTTCAATCCGTCGAACGCAGCCCTTCAGTTGAAGAAGATCATCTCGATCACGCAAGATGACGTTACCAGGAACCGGTGGCTGCCTGGCGAAGATTTCTACATGATGATTGCTCGGTTGCGCTTCTGGATAGCGTGGTCGTCGAGCAGGTCTTGTGTTGGCATCTGCCGCACCCATTTCTACCGCCACTACATCAACGGGCAATCGTTCATGCTGATACTGACGCCTGCATCGATGAATCACAATGAAAATCGTGGCTGTGACGACCAAGAAACCAGCAACGCCAGCAAAGGCATAGAAACCAACATAGGAGCCACTCGCATCATGTGTCCCAGACATGCGTTGTGCCAAGCAAACGAAGAAAACAACAGCACCAGTAATAATATCCTACCACAATTGTCTCTGTTCCTACAGTTCTTTTGATGATGATGGTGTTTGTGTGTGGGGGCCACTCACAGCACACGTCAGCCTCCATAATCATTGGTTCAATGAACAACAAGGAGAAGAACAAAGACAACAGTTGATGAGCTTTGGGTGCGTAAACCATGGTGAGAGCCACCACAAGTGGCAAAGCATGTGTTCGCATGGGAGATAAATCAGTACACTGAATGAATCCATCACAGTGGTGCTGACGATCACGTGCTCCCTCATCACGGTACGCATACGCCGGCACTATCCAGTACCGAGAGTGATGGAGAATCTTCATGATGAAGGTGTGATAAAACAAACGTTGTACGATCGAGTCGTCACGTTGACTGGTCAGTAAGTAAGACACCATCATGTGCAAGTGATGGCGAAAAGATATGCATCAACGAAGAAAGAGTGACGTCGTTGTGGGTGAGCAACACACTCATCTTCATTGGCAAGCACACAAAATATATAAGTAATTTTGGTTGCAGTGGTGTGGTACGCTGAGCTGCTTTGTTCTTTTTAGTAGATAAGACATGATCAACCAACATGCACGGATGGATCTCTCCCTCACGCACGTGATGGCAACCGCACTCAAGCGTCATATACGTGAGATTCGTTGGCCATTTTTCTGTCCTCCAACTCTCGCAGCTTCGGATCAATCTAGTTAATCTTGGAGTAGTAGAGCACGAAGGCCGCCACGACGAAGAGCAGGAGCCAGCTGTTCAGGCACGGCAAAAACTCCGTTCCCGTGCCCATCATGATCAATGATAGCCGTGAAGAAACTACTCACTTCAAATACTCACACAGACAGGCAACCAATGAGAAAACAAAGGACGCGGGTGTGTGGGGAGGCGTCAACGTCATAAAGATGACGTCGTCACCAGGTTCACACACATGTTTGCCTCATTTGATAAACTCCATGCACCTCACAATATGAAGAGCATCCAACACACCCACGCAATCACACATGTGGCAAATGGCCAATGTCATGGCTCATCACCTAACTCATCACAGATGGTGCAGTTACTAAATAAAAGAAAACCGTCTTCGATAGATTTGATTCACTCTCAACGAGTACACAACTCACCTAGACGTAGTCCAGCATGAATGATGGTGTGGATGACTGCACTCCTTCTGGTTTCACACTACGCCTAAGATGACCGCGGTCAATGAGACCTTCAACACAAGACTTCATCATTGCACGTGTAGGAACGAAGCGTGTCTCAACAGCAGCACGCACAAGGCCAACGAGCTCAGAGTAGGATACCCTCTTCTTCTGCTTCATGATGCTCATCACAACAGGTGCAAGCTGCTTCACACGTGCTGCATCACTTGTGGATTTCGTTGTCCCCCTTTCACCGACCATATCACGCACGAGACGTGGGCATTCGGGCCACACTTCAATCACCCCATCGATTGATTCCACAGGACGCACGTAGTCGTAGTTCATTGCCACGTACTCCACACTATGGCCTTCTTCACCCTCGTCATCCTTACCTACACACACAAGGAGGCCCAACTTCACACACTTCTGCAGCTGTTCCTTCAGCTCCTCCACACTCATATGAGCTCGTGCAGCAAGACGAGACCACGTCACACCCACACGCTTGTATCCAGCAAGGGCAACAAACAGTCGCTGAAGGTGCAGTGTTCCGTGGATGGTCGTCGGTAGGCCTCCGTCCTGTGGGTAGTACATCACAAAGGTGGTGTAGGCGTAGTCACGGCACCAGTGGAGCTGACGTTGTTCATGATGCTTCTGTTGTTGGTACTTATGGGTGTAGTTCACAAGTGCAGCAGCGAGATCTGCGGGGAAGGGAAGTTCCTCTGCATCAGAAGAGGGTTGTGTTTGTGGTGTAATAGTCGTACGTGTTGAGGAAGATGCACATGTTAAGATCTGGATCATGAGGAAGTAGGTGGATGAATCGAATCCCCAATAACGCGCATCAAGAAGTCGAACAACAACTGCTGGTGGAGTACGTGAACTCAGAGTTCCTCGTACTTTGGTAGTGTGCCTCAATACGGTGGACCGGGGACGGTAGAGGAGACGAACACGTAAGGCTGCATTCATGTAACGAGCGAATACGCCTGTTTGATCGAATGGTATAGGAAGCGCCATCAGTGATTGGAGAAGATCGACATCAACGAGAGGATTCAAGCGCATCCAAGATGAGTCAATCATTAACCACTCAGGGTTGGGCCCCATGAGGTGGCCCGTTATCAATTCCAAATATTCGGGACGCATATGAAAGAAACAAAGTTTATGCACATACGGATCGGAGTGTGGACTGATCACGTCGGGGTTTTCACTTTGCGGATTGAGCGCAGCTAATGCCTTCATAACGTCAACGTTTCCCATCATATTCCTCCGGAAATACCGCGCACTCGCGTCGGAAACTACGATGTGTGCGCGCGAATGCTCCATCGCATCATTTATAACAGCACTCGTCCAAGTAGAATAGCTTACACACCTCAGATAATAGTTGTGGACGGCGTCAGCGATACTGCGCAAGTACATGTCTAGCTCGTCGGGCGACATACTGGCAAGAATGTTCTTCATTCCAACATACAGGACATAAGTAGGAAGGTCCCACGAGTCCAACTTCTTCAACTTCAACACAATCTTAGTTGCTGCATTAATCAGATGACGTATCATCTCCTCTTTCTGCTTACTCCGCTCTTCGTGTGACTCGTCAGACACGTTCATTGAGGAAACATCAACAGAATCATGATGATCGTCCATGGATGGCACTGAGGATGCCGTCGAATAAATCTCACTTAGCAACATTTGAACGGTACGTGCGACGAGGCAACCAATGCTGTACTCTACCACTCGCAAAACATCACACAGTTGGGAAACTATCGAGAGGCGGTGCCAGTGTGAGTAGTGGCGTATTTTGATATTCAAGATTCTCTTTCGAAGTTGAAACACAACTTCCACGAAGTCAACATCAATGTCACTTTCCCGACAACCAGCTTCACGATCTCGGACACACGTTGTTACTTCACGAAGCTCTGAATCTTCACTGGTGCTCGTGTCTCCACCCGTGTCGCTATCATCACTTTCTTGAGTGATGGTCCGGAGGAGTGTGTTGTTTGTAATGTTGAAAAAGGGAAAAATGCTTTCTAACGTCGGTGAGCCATCCGAGCTTTCGGAACTCCCCCCATCGTCTGCCTCACTATCTCCATTCACGCGCATGGGTGATACAGTATTTACCCCGCTACGAAGGTAGCGTTCCAAACGTCCCAACAATGAGAACTCCAACAGGCGATAGAGAAGTGTGTGTCTCAGTTCTGGTGGGTCATCAAAAGACGTTATTCCAGGAGTTGTGAAAAACGAGAAGATCAACACCAGGAAGAGGTCTCTAGCAGTCGTGGACGCACGCCGATCCTTCTGAATCACTGTGGCCCCACGGAGCCACTCAGACATGAATGAAAGATGCCTCAGTACTAGGTGATACAGTTGCGTGAGGAATTCATAACATCGTGTGCCAGTAACACCCGTCTCGGAGATATCAGCCACACACCCATCGGCCTCCACATCTACAATCGTGGATGTCTGTACAGCCCACTCAGCAAGTGGGCACACATGCCTCACCATTTGCTCCTTCAACACTACCATGGCCACCGTCACAACGAAGGTCATCCGCGTCTCATCATCAAAGATCAGCTGCGTCAACTTCACAAGAGCACCAAACGCATTCCAAAATAGCGCAACATACCTGTGATTGGTCGTCTTCCACTGTTGAAACAATGAATCCTCGTAGTGCATCCATGCAGTGATGGGGCTGTGGACGTGAATGGCACCAACAAGAAGAAGCACCCAGCGACGTATCCACGGACGTGTGACGAGATCAGCCAACGCACTTGACATGATGGTCTTCACATCTGGGCGATGCACACCCAAATGATGCGAAAGCTGCTGACCAAGTGTGTCAAACAAATCAAGAAGTGCATGTATGTGTACTACGTCATCCAGTGCACCTCGAAGGATGTGAAAAGGTTGCTCGTCACCACAAAGGTACAGAGGGTACAGTGCGTCAGCATCATCCACAACACATTGGATGACCTCATCATGACTCAATTTCACAACGTCCACAGCTTCATCACACTCCAGCAGTGCTCGGCAGGTGTCATTCCTCTCTTTGAATGCTTCAACAATACGCCTGCAGTTTGACGCAACTTGATCGCTGAAGTACCGCAATGCCCATCGAAACCACACGTTCAACACTACACAACCGCAGTCAATGACCAAGTGTCTTGGCAACAAACGAGTTGCTTCATGAGCTCTCCTACACCACCGCATACAAAGGTTGCGGAAAGCTGTGCTTCCCGGGTTCAGGTGATGCTCAACAAATGCGGTGTTGATTTCATCAAAGACGCTCTTGAAGGGCTTCATCACCACACGTTCTTCAGGTGTTGTGATGACGGTGTAGATGCGTTCAAGGTCCTCATGGACACCATTGTGGCTTCCACCATCGGCACCATCAACAGGCGATTGTGTATCTCGTGAAGACATGTCAGTACGTCAGCGTATGTAGCTATGGTGACCTTAACCAAACAGACAATGTCTGCACTGTACTACACGGTAAAACAAAAAACAATATTGAGTGAGAAAAATAAATCCAGATATGCCTTGCACTCTGTCGTCGCGTTTCTGCATTAGTTGCAACAATGAACATTGCAATCAACGTTATCATCATGTGAATAGGGGTACTGAGAGGTCATCGTATTCGCTTGGACTGGAGCAAGGAACTCCTGAAAAGTGTATCATCGCTAAAAATATATACTATTATTATTATCGTGTCACTTTTGTGGCACAGCAATGTGTAGTCGTCCATCAAATCGTCGCATTATTGATTGAAATATATCAAGGGGGCATAGAACATTTACTCACTACTCTGCCATACTTCCCACACGCTCATAGAGATTCGCAGGAGAGATGGAGTATTCCAGTCAGTGTACAAACTGAGCTTCTCAACTGTAGTACGCTGCAACATGCTGAAGCCTAGTGCGGCACCGACACTGTCTGTCATGATCCAGTAAACTTAGGTCCACTGGTACAAACGAGCGGCGGAGTCCTTCATGTCTGCTTGATTGAACTCGCAACACTCGACATGTACCGAGGCAAGTGTTTCCTAGGGCATGTACTCCAATAGAACTGCTGATGATGCCAAAAGACTAGAGCCGTCTTCCACAGCACGCTGGAGGTACTTGCGGTCAATGAGACCTTCAACACAAGACTTCATCATTGCAGGTGTAGGGACGAAGCGTGTCTCTACAGCAGCACGCACAAGGTCAACGAGCTCAGAGTAGGATAGCCTCTTCTTCTGTTTCATGATGCTCATCACAACAGGTGCAAGCTGCTCCACACGTACTGCATCACTTGTGGCTTTCGTTGTCCCCCTTTCACCGACCATATCACGCACGAGACGTGGGCATTCGGGCCACACTTCAATCACTCCATCCGTTGACTCCACAGGACGCACGTAGTCGTAGTTCATTGCCACGTACTCCACACTATGGCCTTCTTCACCCTCGTCATCCTTACCTACACACACAAGGAGGCCCAACTTCACGCACTTCTGCAGCTGTTCCTTCAGCTCCTCCACACTCATGTGAGCTCGTGCAGCAAGACGAGACCACGTCACACCCATACGCTTGTACCCAGCAAGGGCAAGAAACAGTCGCTGAAGGTGTAGTGTTCCGTGGATGGTCGTCGGTAGGCCTCCGTCCTGTGGGTAGTACAACACAAAGGTGGTGTAGGCGTAGTCACGGCACCAGTGGAGCTGACGTTGTTCATGATGCTGCTCTTGTTGGTTCTTATGGGTGTAGTCCACAAGTGCAGCAGCGAGATCTGCGGGGAAGGGAAGTTCCTCTGCATCAGATGAGGGTTGTGTTTGTGGTGTAGTCGTACGTGTTGATGACGATGCACATGTTACGATCTGGATCATGAGGAAGTAGGTGGATGAATCGAATCCCCAATAACGCGCATCAAGAAGTCGAACAACAACTGCTGGTAGAGTATGTGAACTCAGAGTTCCTCGTGCTTTGGTAGTGTGCATCAATACGGTGGACAGGGGACGGTAGAGGAGACGAACACGTAAGGCTGCATCCATGTAACGAGCGAATACGCCTCTTTGATCGAATGGTATAGGAAGCGCCAACGTTGAACGAAGATAGTCGAGATCACGGATTCGAATGAAGCTGTCACAATAAGATGAGTTATCCATCAACAACTCAGGGTTGGGTCGGCCCATGAGCACATGCAAATACTCGACACCAATATTTAATGACACAATTTCATTCGAAAACGGATAACAGTCTCGATCGATCACGTCGGGGTTTCCATATGCCCAATCGAGGTCAGCTAATATCTCCTTAACGTCAACGTTTCCCATCATATCCCTACGGAAATACCGCGCACTCCCATCGTATTTTTTGATGCGTTTGAAAAAATATGCCATCTCCTTATTTATATCAGCACTCGTCCAAGTAGAATGGTTTACAACCCTCAGATAATAGTTGTGGATGGCGTCAGTGATACTGCGCAAGTAGATGTCTAGCTCATCGGGCGACATACTGGCAAGAATGCTCTCCATTCCAACATACCGGACAAAAATTGGAAGGTTCGACAGGTAGTACAACCTCTCCAATTTCAACGCAATCTCAGTAGCTGCAATAATCAGATGACGTATCATCTCCTCTTTCTGTTTACTCCGCTCTTCGTGTGACTCGTCAGACACGTTCATCGGTGAAACATCAACAGAATCAGGATGATCGTCCATGGACGGTACTGAGGATGCCGTCGAATAAATCTCAATTAGCAACATTACAACGGTACGTACGACGAGGCCACAAATGGTGCACTGTACCACTCGCCAAACATCATACGGTTGTGAAAGTAGCGAGAGGCGGTGCCAGTGTGAGTAGCGGCGTACATTGATATTCAAGAATGTCCCTCGAAGTTTAAACAGAACTATAAGCAAGTAAAAATCACTGTCACTTTCCTGACAATCAGATTCACGATCTCGGACACACGTTGTTACTTGACAAAGCTTTGAATCTTCACTGGTGCTCGTGTCTGCGCCTGTGTCGCTCTCATCACTTTCTTGAGTGATGAGCCGCAAGAGTCTATTCCATATAAAATTAACAAGACGAACAATGATTTCTCTCATCGGTGAGCCATCCGAGCTATCGGAACTCCCCTCATCGTCTGCCTCACTATCTCCACTCACGCACATCGGTGATACAGTATTTACTCCGCTACGAAGGTAACGTTCCAAACGTCCCCACAAGGAGATCTCCAACAGGCGATAGAGAAGTGTGTGTCTCAGCTCTGGGTCATCAAAAAACGTTATTGCAGGGGTTGTGAAAAACGAGAAGATCAACACCAGGAAGAGGTCCTCAGCTGTCGTAGGCTCATGCCGATCCTCCTGAATCTCTGTGGCCTCAGGGAGCCACTCAGACATGAATGACAAATTCTTCACTACGTGGTCATTCAGTTCAACGAGGAATTGATAAGCTCGTGTGATACTGTCATCCGTCTCGGAGAAATCAGCCACACACCCATCAGCCTCCACATCTGCAATCGTGGATGTCTGTACAGCCCACTCAGCAAGTGGGCACACATGCCTCACCATTTGCTCCTTCAACACTACCATGGCCACCGTCACAACGAAAGTCATCCGCGTCTCATCAAAGATCAGTTGCGTCAACTTCACGAGGGCACCAAACGCATTCCAAAATAGCGCAACATACCTGTGATTGGTCGTCTTCCACTGTTGAAACAATGAATCCTCGTAGTGCATCCATGCAGTGATGGGGCTGTGGACGTGAATGGCACCAACAAGAAGAAGCACCCAGCGACGTATCCACGGACGTGTGACGAGATCAGCCAACGCACTTGACATGATGGTCTTCACATCTGGGCGATGCACACCCAAATGATGCGAAAGCTGCTGACCAAGTGTGTCAAACAAATCAAGAAGTGCATGTATGTGTACTACGTCATCCAGTGCACCTCGAAGGATGTGAAAAGGTTGCTCGTCACCACAAAGGTACAGAGGGTACAGTGCGTCAGCATCATCCACAACACATTGGATGACCTCATCATGACTCAACGTCACAACGTCCACAACTTCACACTCCAGCAGTGCTGCACAGGTGTCATTCCTCTCTTTGAATGCTTCAACAATACGCCTGCAGTGTGACGCAACTTGAACGCTGCAATATCGAAGAACCCATCGAAACCACACATTCAACACTACACAACCGCAGTCAATGACCAAGTGTCTTGGCAACAAACGAGTTGCTTCATGAGCTCTCCTACACCACCGCATACAAAGGTTGCGGAAAGCTGTGCTTCCCGGGTTCAGGTGATGCTCAACAAATGCGGTGTTGATTTCATCAAAGAGACTCTTGAAGGGCTTCATCACCACACGTTCTTCAGGTGTTGTGATGGCGGTGTAGATGCGTTCAAGGTCGTCATGGACGTCATTGAGCTCATCGGCACCATCAACAGGCGATTGTGCATCTCGTGAAAACATGTCACTAAGTCAGTGTATGTAGCTATGGTGGCCTTCACCAAACAAACAATGCTTGCACCGCATTACACGGTAAAACAAAAAAAACAGTGGATGGGAAAAATTAATCCAGATATGCCTTGCACTCTGTCGTCATGTTTCTGTATTAGTTGCAACAATGAACATTGCAATCAACGCTATCATCATGTAGATAGGGGTACTGAGAGGTTATATAGTATTCGCTTGGACTGGAGCAAGAAACTTCTTAAAGTGGTCCATTGCTAAATATATATATTTTTATAATAATCGTGTCACTTTGGTAGTACAACACGGTGTAGTCGTCCATGCAAACGTCGCGTTATTGATTGAAGCATATATCAAGGAGACATAGAACGTACTGCATCTGTGGTGATCCTCCTGTCAGCGACCATATCCCGCACGTTACGTAGACATTCAGGTCATACCAATCATGTGAAGACATGTCAGTACATCAGCGTCTGTTACTGTGGTGTACTTCACCAAACAAACAATGTTTCGACCGTACTGCACGATAAAACAAGAGAAATGTGGGTTAGAAAGGGAAATATAGACCCCTTGCACACCCTCGTTGTACTTCTGTGCATGTTTCAACAAAGAACATTGCAATGAACTCTCCAACATGTCGTCACAAGTTCTCCTACTCACATTGGACAAAGTGTTTGGTCTGTGTCAAGTCACCCATTTTTTGAAAAACAAAAAAAACAAAAACAAAAACATCACAACTCTGTCATACCCATATGATTCAACAAGGTGCAGTCATGTAAAAAGATACGTCTTTCACTAAAACATATATAGGCGAAGATAGCGTACTCACTCATCACTCCAGCATTCTGCACGCACAAACAGAGAAGACGGAGTGTTCCAGTTAGAATAGGAACTGCACTACTGTAGTAGAGAGCTGAAAGCCCTCCAAAAGCTCGTGCAGCACTTTCACAGTCTCTCGTGTACCAGTAGCCGAGGGTCACTGGTACACGCAGTTGACCGACTTCGTCACGACACACACGGCAACAAAGAGAAATGAGTAATTGTGATGTGCTCGCAACACACAACGCCTGTGTAGGTACGTCACTCTTTGCTAGGGCATGTACTCCAGTACCACTACTGATGATGCCAAATGACTAGAGTCCTCTTCCACAGCACGCTGGA
>JASAON010001410.1:0-22202 GCA_030849065.1 Jaenimonas drosophilae
CGTCGCCGCGAGCGCAAGGCTCGCCAAGTGGTGCCCAAGAAGAAGGCCTCCTTCGTTGTTCATCGCGAGTGGGAGTAAGAACCCTACTGTATGGTCTGGTGCGTCGCAGTCAGCCCCTCGTTGCTGTTCATTATCTCCTGCTGAAAGTGAGAGGCTTGTGAATGGGCAGAGAGGCTGTGTTGCAAGCTAGGCAATAGGGCCGTTAAAACGGCTGCCTAGGCTTGCTTTGGCTGTTTGGTCACGTTTCCAGTCTTTTTTTTTTTCTGGCCCATCTTTCGTTTGCTTTTGTTTTGTGTTGTATTTTTGTGTTCTTTTTGTGTTTATGTTACGATGATGGTGGTGCTGGGGTACTCCAGCCAATAACTAAAACGCGTTGGGAGGGATGCATGGGCAGTGAATCGTTCCGCTTGTTGTTGCGCACTACTTCCCTTTCTCGTCCAAATCGGGGGGTACCACCAATACACATACCATCACGTACATGGACGGCATAGACGAACAACATCCACACAAAACACAGTGATGTCTAGCTCCTTGGGGCTGGCACATAGTGACTGTGGCTGCCAACTCTCTCCCGGTGACCACAGGGGGTTATTCGGCACGCTACGGTCCACTATGGCTTGTGTATGTAGGATATGTTCCGATGGCCCTCTTCTTCGAGGTTACTTTACTATGTTGCGTCGACGCCGTTATATTGGAAAAACACAATTTGTTGTGCATTTCGTTATGAGCGAGGAAAAAAAATACAGGATCTTCACGGCTGTTGTCGGTTTGAGCGCAGAGTACTCACAGTTCCCACGCTGCATGAGACACCCTCTCTCCCTCTCTGTTTTTCATGAGCGTTCCACACACACAAATAAACCCACTGATTGTGCGTATGTGAGTGTGTATATATGCGTCTGGGTGCTTTTATCGTCGAAGCGCGTACTTTCCAGACAGACAAGCATGTGAGCCACGATCTGCAGCTGGCCTCTCGTGTTTTCATGTGTAGGCAGGATGTTCTTTTTTTTTCCCCCGGCAGTCAATAGCGCCACGCCAGTCCCACTCCCGGCGAGTGGGTAGAGAAGGGGGGCATGATGCACTCTTTCCCCTCCTGTATGTGGTGTTTGCCAGGTTGAGAAACCCCAAATGAATCCTCCACTCACCTTTTCTATGATTTACAACACAGGTGTACATCCCACACACACACACACACATAGGAAGAACGAAGCGTGGCCAGAGGTGTTTGGCATCCTGACGATCTGGGGCACTACTGTGGGGACGACACCAAACGAACGCAAGCACATCTGGCTGCACTTTTCAGTTATTAACGTGTGGGGTGGACTAACGTTGCCCATTGTCTGTTCGCACGCATCCATTTTCACCAACCATAGAACCTGCTCCTTCTACGTAGGCCGGTCTCCTTCTCTCGTTGAGGGTGTGAGGGCCTCCATACACCGTTGCCCATGGCCTCTTTTGATCTGGATGGAGAGATTGAGCAGCGCTACAAGATTTACAAGCACATTGGCAGCGGCGCATATGGCGTAGTCTGGTGTGCGGTGGACACCTACACGGGTGCGCAAGTGGCTCTCAAGAAGGTGTTTGATGCCTTTGGAAACCAACAAGATGCGCAGAGGACCTACCGTGAAGTTGGCCTCCTCCGGGCCTTGGCTGGCAACCCGCGTGTTGTGGCACTTCAGAACGTCGTACGTGCCGCCAACAACGTCGATCTCTATCTTGTCTTTGAGATTGCCGAAACCGACCTAACCGTTGTGCTTCGCAAGAATATCCTTCAGGATGTACACCGCAAGTACCTCACTTATCAGCTCATCAAGGTGGTGGCCCAGTTGCACGCCCGCAACGTCATTCACCGCGATTTGAAGCCATCCAACGTCTTTGTGAATGCTGATTGCACCATTAAGCTTGGCGATTTTGGCCTTGCACGTTGCGTATCCAAGAAAGACAACATCAAGGAGAGCGACTTCGTGGATTTAACGGAGTACATCGCAACGCGGTGGTACCGATCTCCAGAGATCTTGGTCAAGTCGTCCGTGTACACCACCGCCATGGATATGTGGGCCATTGGCTGTGTGTTGGGGGAGCTCCTCACGGGGAAGCCCTTGTTTGCGGGGAGCTCAACCCTCAACCAACTCACCCTCATTGTGGCCGCCACGGGAGCACCAACGGAGGAAGACGTGGATAGCCTCCGCGCCAAGGAGGCGTGGACGATGGTGGAGTCGCTGCCCTCGCACATCACCCGCGACCGCCTACGCGATCGTCTCAAGAGCTACGATGCCAACGCCGTAGATCTCATCACGAAGCTGATTGTTTTTAACCCGACGAAGCGGCTGACGTCTGTGGAAGCGCTGCAGCACCCGTACGTGGCAGAGTTCTTCACGCCGCAGGACCTCACCGACTTGGCGGAGCAGCATCCTTTTGTGCTGCCTCTGCCAGATTACAAGCACTACCCCGCGGCGGACTACAAAAAGGCTGTCTACGACATCATTGCGAAGCACTTTCGTCATACCGTATGATGTTGGCAGTGGTAGGGTGAATACTGCCACTTACGGAATGTGAGCTGTGCAATTGAAGACCTACGGCATCTCCTGTCGCTCATCACCATCGCTCTCAACTGAAAAACAAACGGTAGAGGGTGGACCCTCACACTCACCACACACGAAGTGGTTCCTCATTCTGATGCATCACTTGCCTTCACTTCACCCATCCTTCTGTTTCTGGACCAGCACTCAGTAGAGAGCAAGTACTGTACACTTAGGAGATCATCCAACTTCACTGCGGACTGGAAGACAACAACGCTGTGAACGGGTGTACTTCATTCTCTGGCACCATGCATCAGATTCCATCACCCTACCGCACCCCACCCGTTCGATGTACCGCACCTCGTCCAAAAAAGCCCGCCACGGCCGCGTCGAGCTCACCAACCACCGCCTCATCACGACCCCGTCCGGTGCCGATTGTGGAGATGGGCGTGGCGCATGAAGGGCCACACGTTTCTATTCAGGCGGCAGCTCAGCTGAGGGCCCAACTCGCGCAAGACGTCCTTCGTCAGTGGGACCTCATTGAGCGGCAGGTGAAGCTTACCGGAGTGGCTCATGGATGCGGACGCGAGGAACGTGGACCACGGCAGGGCCCTCAACCAGAACCAATGGCGGAGGCCGCAGCAGCAGCTTCACTGTTACTGGAGCAACAGCAGCAGCAGCGCGATGAGCGGCACCGCCATCGTCGGGATGTCCTGGCGGCAGCACACCGACACCGCCAGGCAGTGGCGCAAGGTGCCGCCGACCGGCAGGAACGTCGGCGCCAAATTGAGGCTGCACGTCTGCAGGCGAAGAACGCCTCCCGCAGCAGCTCACCGCACATGTCGTTGCTCGTGATGTAGCGAGCGGTACCCAGCCTGGACGTTGGCAATTCTCATCATCTTAACACTCTTGCGCACACACAATCGCATATATATACACACACACGTCCTACACTCGTCGTGTGGTGAACTATCCCAACACACACACGCCTACTCTGCACATCTTTTTCTCGTTTCTCTTGCTACTTTACTTCTCAATTATTAGGTCATGGGGCAGGGCTTAGGTGGCGGTGTTCTTGTGGGCGGCGCACTCTCTCTGGCGGCTGCACCAGCCCGCACCACAGCAGCCAATCATCTTCTCATCCTCGCCAGTGGTGCTGGGGTGGGCCTCGCCGTGGACTTCGCCAGCGACTGTGCCGCAAAGGTTGGGAAGGTGGCCATTGGCAGAGATGTGGTGCTCAACGCCACGGACACCCTCCGCCACGTGTACACCTTCTACTCACCGTGTGAATCCAACCCTGTGGCGAAGCTCTTCCAGCAGAAACATGAGTGGTTGGTGTTGGAATCGCACGAGCGGCGCTACTACACGGTGCAGAAGTCTCCTGCCACGGGAGATGTGCTGATGGATATGCGGCTCTCACTCCGCTCCGCCAACGATGTTGGGTTGACGGTGGCGGGACGACCCACACAAACGGGGGAGATTCGGCAGCACCGGCCTGACATGGAGTTTGATCTCCCCAACGATGTGCAGGTGGCCTACATGATTGCGTGGCTGCGCAAGGAGGACCCACGTTGGGCCTTCTCTACCGAAAACAGCCGCCACTTCACCATTCGTGCACGCTACGCCCTCAACGATTTTTAAGACCAACGGCGCCATGCCAGTAAGGCGGAGTGGGGAGTTGGTGTTGTCGTTGGATGTTGGATGTTTGCTGGAACACGCAAGTTGAGCAGCTGTGCTCTAGCGGCAAGTACGCCATTCACACATCATGCCACGCACATGTGGTGGAGCAGGTATGGCAAACTCAGCTGTTTTTTGGCTGCTCTCAGCACCAGCCGAGTTGGAATGATGTGCTTCTCGTGTACTCAATCTTCTTCTTCTCTTTGTGTTGTGTTCCTGCTAGCTAGACGTTGGTCGAGAGTACAGGGGAGGAGTGTAGCAGCATACACATAAACACAGAAACAGCAGCCTATGCTCGAGCGTGAGGCAGTTCTTCGGCGGCTACGCCTCATCAACTCCTCGGCGAGCTCCATTGTGGGTATCGCCACATGGTGTGCCATCCACGGGGCCGACATGGAGCTCATTCTCACCTGCTTGGCTGAACAGATGCGCAGCCCCGCCACCTCTGACTCAGCACGTGCATCGATGCTCTACGTGCTCCACGAGATCATCCTCAGCTACTGCTCCAAGGAGGTCAGCGATGCGACACGGGTGGCTGTCTTCCGCCCGATTGTGCGCCACCTCCCCGTCGCGATGGACGCCGTTCTTGCTCTGCCGAGTACCGTGGAGTTGTCGGAGGTGAGCCTCGCCCTGACCAAGGTGCTCGCGTGGTGGGCCCCGCTCCAGGTATTCCCCGCTGCGTGGATGAGCACGATGCAGGATAAAGCTCAACGAATGGAGGTTCTGACTGAGTCGAGCCCCTCCACCTCCGTCGTCGCGGCATTGCAACACGCCGCCGCCCTCTCCATGCGCTACCAAACGGCGAAGGAACGGTGGCTGCGCACCAGCAAGTTGGCCGCTCATGCCGATGTGGCGTCGGCGGGTGATGTGGCGGCGTGCCGCGATGCGGCGCTTCGTGCCTTGGCCGCTCTTCGCAAGAACCTTAGCGCATCATCGTTGGGTGCTGGCGATGCCACCACCGCGGCGTGGTTGGCGTCGGAGCGAGCTCTTGTGGAGGGAAGCGCTGCGGCAGGCATCAAGGCGGAGGTGAAGCAGGAGGAGCCGCCACGGACGATGGTCAAACGGGAGACGGTGGATGCGAGCGCGGCAGGTCGGGCAGCCACCGCAGATGCCCCATTGAGCGCACGGCCACCGACAGCCGAGGTTGCCGCGGAAGAGGAGGAGGAGGATGTGCTGGCTTCCTTCTACTGATATGGATGGCGATGGATCTCTGACTCACGTTATTGCTGTTGTTGTTGTGCGAGTATTCGTCACTGTTTCATGCATGAATATACTCCTGACCTCACCACATATGCTCTCTTTCCTTTCTCCTCTTCTTACTTCACTGGGGATGATGATGATGATGTTGTAGCTCGGTATTTGGTGGTGCGGGACGACTAGTCGATCTCCTGCTCCCCTCCTCCACCGACTCACGCACACACACACACACACCCAACAAGGACAACACTCACACACGTCTGTAGCACCTTCACCCACATACCACCATACCTTGTTGAGTCCACGTACCGCACAAGCACACACACACACTTGCGTCGTCTTCACATCCGACCAAGGAAGTGGTGTAGCAAGTTCCCCCTCAGGCGTTTAATTGTGTTCTTGCGCGTGCTGGGGGTGTTGTTGGAGAATACTTTTAGGTCCCTGCACAACCATCAGCACCTTGTGGTTTTGGTGCAGTCGTTGTTTGAGGTGAAGAAGTTGTTGTTGTTGTTGCTGGGATGAACTCCTACCCCAACTACGACGACCAGGCGGCCTACGGGCAGTACGAGGCAGCTCAGCCACAAGCAGGCCTCTATGACCAACAAGCCGGCGCACAGGAGGCGGCGGTTGTGGATGCTCCTGCGCGGTGGTCGTGGTCCTGCTACCCCACCAACCGCATCGATGGAGCACGCATGGTCGTTCCGCTGGGATGTGTGTACTCACCACTAAGCTGCTTCTGTGCCGCAGCCCTGCCCTACGAACCAGTGAGCTGTCTTGGTTGTGGTGGCATCATGAACCCCTTCGCCACCATGCATGGCGGTGCCGCATCGTGGGGCTGCCCGCTGTGTGGCAAAGCCAACAGCGTACCCCCGCAATACGCCCGTATGAGCGCTGCCCAGATGCCCGCGGAGCTGATGCGTGGTTATGAAACGGTGGAGTACGTCGTCTCGGCCCCACAACGACGTGCGCCAACCTTTGTTCTCGTTGCTGACGTCTGCGTAGATACCGAAGAGGAGCTCCAAGGCCTGCGTGAGGTGCTGCTCATGGTGTTGGATCGTCTTCCCGCGCAGTGCTACGTGAGCCTCATCACCTTTGGGGCCACCGTGGAGGTCCACGACCTCACCGGAACCACTCCGTACCCACGCTCCATCGCCCTGCGCGGGGTGCAGGAGGTCACCGCCACGAGCCTCGCCGCCGCCATGGGCGACCCGCATCGCTACGTGGTGCCCCACCAACACGCCCGCCAAACAGTGGAGGCCTTGCTGGCCTCCATGACGAAGGATGTGTGGCCTGTCCCACGCGATAGCCGGCCGCTGCGGAGTACGGGTGCGGCCCTCTCTACGGCAGCAAGCCTCCTCGAAATCGTCTCGCCCTCGTCGGGCTGCTGCATTCTCACCTTTCTCTCCGGTGCGTGTACCTCCGGCCCGGGCATCGTTGTGAACCAAAGCCGTGAGCACATGATTCGAGGCCACAGCGATATTCGCGATGGCACCGCCACGGCCACCCACTGGCGCACAAGCGTGGACTACTACGACCGGCTAATGCAGCGCATCGTGAAGCAGGGCCACAGCCTCAACTGCATCATTGCCAGTCTTGATCAGGTGGGTGTGGCGGAGATGAAGATGTGCTTGCAGGCGTCGGGTGGCACCGTGCTCAACGCTGAGTCGTGGCTGCAGGAGCCGCTCCGCCTCTCCCTCGAGCAGTTTCTCGCCTGTGGAGAGAATGGCGCCCTGCAAGTTGGCCTCAACGCCACGATGGACGTTCTCACCTCCCCGACGTGGAAGGTGTTGGGGGTGATTGGCCCCTGTGTGGGTACGGGGAAGAAGTCGACCTCGGTTGGGGAGTACGAGATTGGTTTTGGCGGCACCTGCCAGTGGACGACGTGCATCATGGATGCCTACACCTCCTTCGCCATCTACTTCGACTCCGCCAACGGTGCCAGTGCTCTACCCGGTGGCACCGACGGCTCCACCTTCCGCTACGTGCAGTTCATCACCAAGTATGAGGTGGGCAACGAGCAACGCACTCGCGTCACGACCATTGCCCATCGGCAGGTTGCCAACCCACCCAAGCAGGAGCTCATCGCCTCCTTTGATCAAGAAACCGCCGTCGTCCTCCTCGCACGTCAGGCCGTACACAAGACGGACAGCCTCCCTCTCTTTGATGTGCTCCGCTGGATCGATCGCATGGTGGTGCGCCTCGTTAGCCAGTTTGGGGAGTACACACGCAACCAGCCAGGAAGCCTCCGTCTGCCCCCTTCCTTCGCCTTCTTCCCCGCCTTTGTGTACCACCTACGTCGTTCGGGCTACCTGCAGGTGTTCAACTCGAGCCCCGACGAGAGCGCCATCCTGCGCTTGCAGCTCCTCAAGTCTTCGGTGGCCGACTCCATTGTGCAGATTCAGCCCACTCTATATCGATACCGCATGGATGATGCGCCACAGCCCGTCCCGCTCGATAGTGAGGCGATGCAGCCTGATTGTGTGCTCCTCCTCGATACCTTCTTTGAGGTGTTGGTGCATAGCGGCGCCACCATCGCGGCGTGGCGGCGGGCGGGCTACGCTGACCTACCCGAGTATGCCCACTTCCGTGAGTTCCTCGAGGTGCCTCTCTCCGACGCACAACTCCTCGTTTCTAGCCGCTTCCCGATGCCACGGCTCATTGACGTTTGCCAGGACGACCCCGACGCGCGCATTCTCTACAACCGCTTGAACCCAAGCCGGAGCTACGCCAATGAGGAGGCCAATCAGTACGGCTCACAGGCGGGTGAGCTCGTGTACACCGATGATGCATCTCTGCAGACCTTCACGGAGCATCTCAAGAAGTTGGTTGTGGCACAATAGCGCAGTGAATGATGGTGATGGTGCCAAGAGTGCCTTTGGCATGAGGGATGGATGTCGTGGGCGGCACCACACAACACACGCGGAAGCATGTGTTGTGTGGTGCTCTCTCTTGACTCCTCATTATCTGCGGGATTAGGTGCGGCTGGCTGAGCTCCACAAGCTTTATAACAGAAGCAGTTCATCTTTGTGTTGTGGTGTGGTGTGGGATTCATTCATCTTCTTCACGAACCTTCTCAATATCTTCTTCCTCTTCTTCCATATACACATACATACCTGTAGTGCAGCCCTTACCTCTATGATGGCCTGGCTACCCCTCCTTCGGTTGTTGTTGGGCATCATCTCATGGCTGTACCCCATCATGGTGGGGGCGGAGCTCTGCGGGAAGCAGGTTCAACCCCCACACCCCGCTCTCCTCACCAACGCCATGTTGGCCATCATGTTCCGCGCACTTGTGGGACGGGTGGAGGCCATCCTGCGCCTCGAGAGCCTAACGGGCTCCATCGTGTTGCTCCTCTGTAGCATCTACGCCGCCCACCCACACACACGTGGTGCGCTGCGCTTCTACAACACCTTCTTGGCCTCCCTCGTGCATCGATACGCACCACAGGTAAATGAGCTCTGTCAGCGGCACATGGATCATGTGGCGGAGCATGGGCTGGAGCGCACCATGGGCGCTGTAGGCTCCAGCGTCTGTCAAGCCGCCGTTGGTGTTGTGGGCATCACCAAGACGCTCTGCACCGCCCCAACCGTGGATGAGTTGGCATTGCCAGAAGGGAGCTCCATCATGAGGAGTACGCCTCAACTTCCACCACCCTCACCTTCATCATCAACGCCATCTCTGCCGGCACACGTGGGCACGACGGACGCAACCACGACGCATCGCGATGAACTTTTTGCGTGGGTCGATAAGTTTGAAGCAGATTTTTCAGCCACAACAACAACAACACTCACCACATCAACTACAACACCGGCAACAACAGCACGTACGCCATTCGAGTGGTTTTCATCTACGCCGCCACTTCCGCCCAGGATGGAAGCAGCCACACACGCCCCATTTGGAGAAGTTGGTAGCAGCAGCAACACTACTCCATGGTACACCACACTCAGCCCACCACCTCCAGCAGCACAAGAGCTTTGAGCTCACATGTGTACGTGTATGTGTGGTGATACCACTAGTCTTGTTCGTCTGCTTCTCTCCCCATCCTGCTGGCACACGTTGACCCCCTTCTACGCACACACCAACACTGAGCCGCATCTTTGCCGTACTGCCAACACGGGAGTGTTAGTGGCACTACATCGCCCTGCTCTTTCATCAACGCCCTTTCTTCTTCATCTTCGTCCTAACTCCTCTTTCAGCCCCACACACTCTCTTCATTGAAGAGAAGCT
Source organism: Jaenimonas drosophilae (assembly GCA_030849065.1). NCBI lineage: Eukaryota > Euglenozoa > Kinetoplastea > Trypanosomatida > Trypanosomatidae > Jaenimonas > Jaenimonas drosophilae. The sequence continues at coordinate 9,618 of JASAON010001410.1, forward strand.
GTACTCAGAGTGCCACACTCATTCAAGCCGTGGCCACAAGTTGCTCGTCAACACAAGACAGAAGCAGTGCCACCACACACGCACACATTCACTAATTCACAACCACCAATCCTTCACCCAACCACCACCAACCTACTCACGCACAACAACAACAACAAAAATCATGTTGAGTGCGCGTGGTGCCATTGACATCAACACCGCCATCCTCGAGTGTTGCAGCCACCAACAACGCAGCAACGTCAATGCCCCGCTCTTCCTCCTCAGTGAGCTCGAAAAAGTGTGGGTCTCCGTTGCCATCCTCGCCCGTCGCGCGCTCCTCAGCGGCAACAACATTCAGCTCCCCCATCTTGGTTCTTTCTGGATGCAGAACACAGCCTTCCTCACAGACCCGATTCACCACACAACCTACCACACACGCGAGCTCTGCTTTGGCATCAACCGCAGCTTTGCCCTGCGCTACGGCCTCGACTCGGTGCGTGTGCCCCAAGAAGATGGCCGTCGTGGTTGCGAGCTGATCAAGGTGGCTGACATTGTGAATGTGTGTGGCGTACCCGCAACCGTCGTCTCGGCCTCCTTGAAGGAGTTGATGCTGTATATTGGCGAGGGCATCTACGCCGGGCGGGTCTTCAGCCTCGCCCTGCCGGGCCTTGCCACGGTGATGATCAAGAAGGAGAGGCTCACCTTGTTGGCGGATGCGGAGCTGCTCGAGGAATTCTTCGTCATTGACTCACGCAAGTGGCCTCCCGAGGTGAAGCGGCAGGCCCAGGTCATGATGGAAGCTCACGAACAACAGCGCCCGAACAGTCGCATGCCAACCTCCGCGCGGAGCTCACTGGCGGAGCAGGTGCAGATTGCCCAACGCCGACGTCCCGCGAGCAGCAGCAGCCGGCCAGGCTCTCGATGCAGCTGGCGTAGCAGCAGCAGCACTGCGAGAACGTCTGAGCAGCAAACGCAAGCGCGTCGTCCTGACTTTGTGCCCATCGCACCGGCCGGGCGGCTCTTTGAAGATATCGCGAAGGAGCGCCAACGACGTGAGGAGGCGGTGGCGGCTGCGCGGGCGGCGGAGTTGGCCCACGCACGCGAGCAGGCGCGTCTCGATCGCCGACTTCACCTTCACATGGACTGCGCGCGTGGGATGGAGGAGGTGTGCGAGACACCACGTCGGCCAGACACGGCCTCGGGAGAAAGCATCTACGATGTGCTGCCGCCACAGAGCTACACCGTCGTACCCGAGCCGGCGGAGATTGTGATTGAGTGCAACATTGATGATGATGATCAGGATGAGGTGGTGGAGGCACCACATCCACAGCGGGCAGGAATGGAATGCACGAGCCAACGCGCTCCTCTGGATCGCATCTTGGTGAAGGAGGAGGCCTTCAGCCGTCCCGGCACACGTCAACGCCACGCACATGAGCACTGCTCCATCAAGGAGCTCCTCTACGCTAGCCCGGTCTTGTCGGCGCCATCCACAGCGCCGAAATTTGGCCGCAAACGCTTCGACGAGGAGGGCGGGAAGGTGGCGAGCGCCGATCACGTCGGCAAGCTCCTCACGGAGGTGCACATCAACTAACATCAACGAATGATATACTGCAACATAGAAGTGTTGCGCCACACGCGTATGCTCTGCACGAGCCATGGCGTCGTCGGCGTGTAAGGAAGCTTCACCACAAGCACAGAGATACTCCCACGAGTGTGTGCGTTGGGTGAAGGCGCTGCACTGCGGAGAAGCACATGATGATGATGATGATGATGTTGCGTGTGCGTGGTTAGCAGCTCTTCCTTGCAGATAGATGCATAGATGAGTGGGCAGGGCCGTTTGTGTGCGGCCAACTGCAGTTTTGTGAGAGTGGCTCCCACGGCACACAGCAGCCGTGCGGGTGTGGGTCACCGTCTTTGGTTGGGCAGAGCTCAAACTGTATCTGTGATGATGATGATGATGATGATGCACATGCATACAGACATGAACGGCAACGTACCTTCAACAAGTGAGAAGCCACGACGTTGATTCTGTTTTGTTTCTTATCTTCTCTGTTTGCGCAACACACATCCATCAAGGTTTAGTGCGGCACACGCCAGGCCAACACCTTTTGTTGTTGGTGTGCGTTTGGGCCAATACCTCCGCCAATCGGAAGCCCTCCACATATACACATACAACCAAACCAACACACAAGCACCTCTTCATTGTGGTGTTGGTGTGTTTCATAATGTCGTACCGACTCATTGCACGCACAAATGGCCGATCGGGCCCTGCGTCGGGATCCACGAGTGGGGCAGAGCGCAGACAACACGGCACCTCCCTCGACGAGCTCAACACCGCAAACTATCGCAATCTGCAGAGCAGCGCGCAGGCCTACGGTGGCAGTACGCAAAGCCGCCATCGCCACGACCGCCCCAACTCCGCCCCGACCTACATGCACAACGGAGGCAGCAGTAGTGGCAGCAGCAGTAGCAACAACACCAACAACAACGTGGTTGCTGCCCCAGACACCTCCCACGTGGAGCAACGCCTCACTATTGTGAAGCGAAGTCGGGCCGTGGCTCGTAGCGCCAGTGCGAGTGGCCCCACACCACCCAACACCACATCGCCAAGAGCAGCGGCAGCAGCACCCGCCACAGCAGTGGCACCTCCATGTGCGGCCTTCCCCACCTTCAACACCTCTCGTCTGCCGAAACACGAGCAGCACGTGATGGAGGCGATGGTGAGTGAATGCCTCGACGCCATCCTCTTTCCTGTATGAGATGGTCGTCCATCGCGATCCCATTTATACGCATCATCATCCTCTTCATGCCCAACCAGTTGTGGCATGGATTTTTTTTCTCTTGCTGCCACATCACCCACGTTCTGGCACACACACGCATATACACACCAGCTCCATCACACTTGTTGTGTTGCACTCCTGTAGCCATCATTCATCATCTTCTTCCTTCTCTTCATCCTTTGTATGTTGCTAGTACAACATTGGGGGTTTGGTATTTCAACACATAAACACAAGTACGTAAGTCACGACACATGCCGCAGAACGAGCACATTGAGCAGGCGCAGAAGCGCTATGGCCGTCGTCTCGATCACGTGGAGCGCACCCGCAAGCGCGAGGCCCGCAAGGCCCACACTGACGCCACCTTCCTCAAGCGTGCGCGTGGCATGAAGGCCAAGCTGGCGCACAAGGCCCGCTACGTGGAGAAGGCGGAGATCCGCAAGAAGATTCGCGAGCATGAGGAGAAGCAAACCACTGAGCGTGTGAAGGAGAAGGGCCCCAAGAACGCCCTGCCCTCCTTCCTCATGGACCGCAGTGAGGCTGACCGTGCCAAGGTACTCTCCAACTCCCTGAAGCAGAAGCGCAAGGAGAAGGCTGGCAAGTGGGCCGTGCCCGTGGAGAAGGTGAAGCCCGTGTCGGAGGATGAGATGCTCAAGGCCGTCACCTCGGGCAAGCGGGGGAAGAAATCGTGGAAGCGTCTAGTGAATAAGGTGACCTTCGTTGGGGAGACCTTCACACGACGGATGCCAAAGATGGAGCGCTTCATCCGGCCCATGGCCCTGCGCTTTAAGAAGGCCCACGTGACGCACCCGGAGCTCAAGGCCACCTTCTACCTCCCCATCATCGCCGTCAAGAAGAACCCGCAGGGGAAGATGTATACGGGCCTTGGTGTCATCACCAAGGGCTCAGTCATTGAGGTGAATGTGTCGGAGCTGGGCTTAGTGACCCCATCGGGCAAGGTGGTGTGGGGCAAGTACGCACAGGTGACGAACAACCCAGAGAATGATGGATGCATCAACGCCGTTCTGCTCGTGTAATATGGCGGGGGGAGTAGGAGAGATTGGCGGTGGATGGATGTGGGTTGTTGGCGTTCATGGTTGTGGCTGCTTGGTTTTTCTTCTCTTCAACGTCTCCCACCTCATTAGGAAAGAGGTGCTGATCTGCTCGTACATGTGCGTGCATGTGTGTGTACGTGGAAATCGTGGAACTTACAAAAACAAAAACCACGAACACACATACACGTGCATGCGATGTGCGCAAGAGACGGAGGAGATGACGCGGATGGCGTCGAACGCTTCTCCTCACCAGCGTGTGAGCGAAGTGAGGAAGGGCAAACGCATAACACAATCAAGAAGAAAAAAAAAAGAACGATTAAGATAAGCTCAGAAGGGTGTGTGTTGCATCATCAATGGGGTAGGCGGAGCTGTGGGTGTGCGCTCGCACACCAAGAGACAATCCGCTCGTACAGGTGTGTGGCATGGCCCATCAATCTGAGGCCTCCGTTGTTGTTTCTTGTAAGTACATGCGTGGAGGAGGTCTGCTGTGCAGTCCTCCATACTGATGCGATGCATCCGCAATTGGTTGTTGTGTGCTTCTTCGGCCTACCTCTCCCACTCTTCTTCCCATCTCAAGCCCCACACACACACGCACAACATTGTATTCACCCACACACATACACCACTATTCTTCATCATCATCGTCATCACCATCCATCATGACTCCTCGCATCGATGAAACGTTGAGGTCGGATGAGTTGTGCATCTCCTTCGAGTTCTTCCCCCCACGCACCCCCGAGGCAGAGGCGGAGCTCCTCCAGACCAACTTGGCCCTCTTCGCCAAGCAACGGCCCATCTTCCTCGACATGACGTGGGGCGCGGGCGGCAGCACCAGTGAGAAGACCATGGCCCTCTGTGAGGCCATGCAGGCCCAGCACCCCAACCTCCCCGTCAACATGCACATCACCTGCACCAACATGCCACGTGGGCTCATCAAGGAGGCGCTCGACTTCGCCAAGGAGAAGGGCATCCGCAACATCGTGGCCCTCCGTGGCGACCCCCCACGCGGAGAAGACTTCAAGGCCAACGAGGACGGCTTCACCTGCGCCCTTGACCTCGTCAAGTACATCCGCTCCACCTACGGCGACCTCTTCTGCATCACCGTGGCTGGATATCCCGAGGGCCACCCAAGCAAGCTCAACGCCGAGGGCGAAATCAGCGGAGAGGACTACCAGGCGGAGCTCGAGTACCTCAAGCAGAAGGTGGATGCTGGGGCCAACCTGATCATCACACAGCTCTTCTACGACGCGAAGCTCTTCATCACCTTTGTGCGTCGCTGCCGAGAGATTGGCATCACCGTGCCCATCCTCCCTGGCATGCTCCCCGTCACGGCTTATGCCAGCTTGAAGCGCATGATTGAGCTCTGCAAGACCTACATCCCCGCCGACATGCAGGCCAGCCTGGATGAGCTCAAGGATAAGCCCGCGGATCTGAAGAGCTACGGCGTGAAGCAGTGTGTGGCGATGATCAAGGAGATCCAAGAGGCCGACATTGGAGTGAATCACTTTCACTTCTACACCATCAACTCCACGGAGCAGACCTTCAAGGTGCTGCAGGAGCTCCACAGCTACGTCAACTAGCACATGGCGAGTGGGGGGCAGGGGTGTGAGTGGGGCCACGCAGAACCAAAAGACACACACAGAGACACTCGCCTACGTACTTGATTCTTGCTATGTGGATGGGATGTATTCCATCCACCTCTCTCTCCCCCCTCAATCACTTGTTGGTTGTTGTTTGTTTGTTTTTTTCATATTATTTTCGAGTTGTTGTGCGCCACCACCCTCACGTCAGTACCGCGCACCAACACTTCCTTCGATGCCACTCTCCCTCACTCCGTCATGGAGATCATCTATGGACGATGGGAGTTGGCGTAAGTGGAGGAAGTGATGGGTGTGGGGCAGAAGCTCCGCACCTCATCGCCCGTGAAGCAAATGCGTCTCACTGATTCCCCCGCCCCCACTTGGAAGGCGGGGGAGATCTGTGATGTGTTGCTGGCTGGTGCGTGTGTTGGATGCGTACATGGCGTGCGTGTGCGCGCGGTGGTGGTGGCCCAACACTGCGGCTGTTGTTGTTGTTGTTGTTGTTGTTTCTTACTTTGGTGATGGACGTTGGGGATGTCTCGTTATTTCCAACCTTTGGTGGCTTTCGTGGCGGCATTGGTAACATCGCTGTTGCGGGAGCCACACGGGTTGTTGTTGGTGAAGGTCGAGATCTTCGGGTGTGTCCCAACACACCACACACATAATCATATATACATATAAAAACACTGATTTGTATAATTGTGTGTACGCACATGGAGTGTGTGTTGCCATGCTCTCCCACTCCACTCCACCTCACTCATCACTTCATTCTTCACGTACTCGTGTTGTGTTGTTTGGATTAGCTTCACATTAGCCCAACGACGAGAGGACACGTGGCGATGTACACCAAGGAGAAAACCATTTACAATGCGCTGCCCAAGCTGCCCACCTTCAACTTCCCGGAGCTCAATGAGCCCGTCAGCTTTGGCCGCAAGCAGTACTGCATCATGGCCGACGACGGCATGCGCACCGTCCTGAGTGAGCCAGCTGGAAAGTTCAAGAAGCTCGCGCAGGGCACCGACCGCGCCGAAGGTTGCGGGATTCCCGTTCGCGTCATTCTCGACCGCTTCCCGCAGTGGAAGACCCTCGACGATAAGGTGCTTCGCTTCTTCGCCTACTACGTTGAGCGTGTGAATGAGAGTATGATTGAGGAGTCCCGCGTACGCAAGGTGAAGGTTCACTACCACCTCGCCGATGGCACCATCTCCATCGTAGAGACCCCCGCCGTCGATAACAGCGGATTGCGTCGTGGTACCACCGTTGGACGCTTCAAGGAGGATGGAGTGGATGTCTTTAAGCTCTGCATCGGAGGCACCGTCATGTGCCGTGCGCTCGAGTACAACCTCGTGGACTGCGACGCCGCCACGCGTGAGTTCTTCGAGGTGATGGGCATGCCACAGCCCGAGCCGATGGACTACCCGCTTGACACCTTTGAGGAGCGCTCACTCCGCCCGCCCCCAACCATGGATGAGAATCACGTGGCAATGCGTCGCGCCGTGGAGGTGCAGGCCGCCGCCATCGCGGGTACGCACGCCAGCCTCCTCACCCCGGAAGAGCGCGCCAAGGCCCGCGACTATTATGAGCATGATCGCGAGGTCCTGCGCTTCTACGCCGTCTGGGACAAGAGAGAGTTCCGTGTGCAGTACTACATTGCGGATGGCACCGTGGCGGTGATGTTCGACCCGACGGACAACGACGGCCGCGTCAACAACGCCGTCTTCCTCCGACGTGAGAAGGTGCCCAAGGACACCAAGAAGGGCCTGCTGCTCCAGACAGAGACCCTCAACCGCCCACAAGGGGCCATGCCGGCCTTCCTCGCCGCGGAGGACCTCCTTCCGGGAAACACCGTGGATATTTACGCCCGGCCCTTCTTCGTCTATGACTGCGACACCTACACCCGCGATTATCTGGCCTCCAAGGGCTTCTCGGTGCAGCCACATCCTCGACCCTTCTCGGAGCGGGATATGGAGCTGGTGGCGCGACGCCGCCCACGTGGTGGCAAGTCGGGCGCCTCTGCAGATGGGAAGCACGCCGCGGAGGTGGACGCCAACGGCAACAAGCTGGGTGCCTCCTCCATGATCTTTGATGATACGGTGACGACCAAGGATGCGCGGCAAATGGCCCGCTACGCCCAGGACGTCTTTCGCTTCGCTGGACGTCTGCTGAAGCCCGCCACCTCCGATGAGGGCCGACGCTTCATCATTAGCTACTACCTCGCCGATGATACGGTCTCTGTGTATGAGATGCTGATTCGCAACTCGGGTCATCGCGGGGGAAAAATCTTCTCCCGACGCACCGTGGAGGAGATTGACCACCCGCGCAAGCTACAAGTCGGGGATACCGTTGTGCTCGACGCCACCTACGTGTTAGAGGAGATGGATGAGCGAACGAAGCGCTACATTGCGGAAGGTTTGCCAGAGGTGGAGGAGCGCCACTTTCGGGCGAAGGATCTGATCGCCAAGGCTCAAAACAACGTTTCCCAGCGCTTCTCCCGCACCACCGACGCCTTCCGCCACTATGCCTCCTCCTCGTTGCAGGGCCTGACCAAGACCAACGTGCTCGAGGTATTGACGGATAGCGGCATCCGGCCCACCGATGAGGAGCTCGAGTGCATCATGGAGCACGTCGATCGCAACCACGATGGTTGGGTTAGTCTGGAGGACTTCACGGAACACTTCCTCGGGCAGCAATTCATGTCCGACTTCCAGCCCAGAACGGTGGCGCGCGATGTGGCTGGACCGTCCATCGTCGTCCCGCGCGGGCCGATCCGCAGCGCGGCGATGATCGCCTCCCGCGCCAACGCCCAAAAGTCTGCCGACGAGGCCCTCTACAACTTTCTCATCAAGATGGAGGCACGCCGTACACTCATGCTGCGGTCCTTCCGCACCTGTGCGGCGGAGTCCTACGACGGCAACATTGGTGTAGAAGACTTTCAGCGTTGTCTGGAGCAGCGTCTGCACCTCAGCCTTCCAGATGAAGAGTTCGGTGCCTTGATCTACAAGTTCTACTACACCCCGGGCGTGACCAAGTGGCTGGAGCGTCGTCTTCCCTTGCAGGAGCTGCACCGCCTCATCATGCTCTAGTCCTGCCCTGTTGTTGGCCACGCACGTTTTTAGACAGACATGATGGAGCAGTGGTGCGAGCTGTGTGTGTGTGTGTGTGTGTGTTGGCCACAGACACATGCGATGTATGATAACCAATGAGGTATACTAGTTAGAGATGTGAACGACGGCGGTAGCTGGAGGCAGTGGTTGAGTGAGTGGGCCATCACAACACCAACATACACACACGGACGGTGTGTTGGTGTTGTCTGCATGTGTGCCATCAGCTTCTCCTACCTTGACTACCGCCCCGTGTCCTTTCTTCGTGGCACTTTGGTGCCGAACACAAAAAACAACTTGGTACTGTCTAACCCACTCAATCCATTGTGAGGATGTTGGTGTGTTGTTGCGTCCTGTGAGTTGCACCATTCTCACTTTTTCTTTCTTCTTCATTCTCCAGCTGTCATCCTCACCCTCCCCCTCACCCCAATGACTGCGGCGAAGAAGACCTGCAAGGATCTGGAGCAGATAACCGGGCTCAAGCCCCAACACGCTCAGGAGTGCTTCGACGCATTTGGTGGCTACGCCCCAGGACTCGCCTCCTTTGCGCAGTCCTTCAAGACGCTGCCCTCATCCTACTTCGCCGACCCCGCCCTCGCCACCACCAACGCCGCGACGATCAATGCGGAGCTCACCGCCATTTACAAGGCGGCCATGGCATCGAAGAAGACGTCAGGGGAGGCGGATGCGGACGTATGGAAGCACCTCTATGGCTCCCCCACAGCGGCATCATCACCCTTTGGCTCCACCAACACCAAGACCGCTCAACCGGTGTTTGGCTCCGGCAGTGATGCAGCCAAGCCAGTCTTCGGCTCCAGCATCCCCAAGACAACCCCATCCGTCTTCGGCTCCAGCAACGAAGGAGCCAAGCTACCCTTTCAACCCAGCAAAGATGCCATCAAGTCAGCCTTTGGCACCAGCAACACCAACGCGGTCCAATCTGCCTTTGGCTCCAGCAAAGATGCCATCAAGCCAGCCTTTGGCGCCAGCAACACCAGCACAGCCGCCGCCGGCCCAGCCAACCCATTCTCTGCTCAGTTGGCATCATCCACGACCACCACCACCGCGCCAGCTGGAGGTGCCTTTTCTGCCGCGGCGCTAGGCTTTGGGCTTAGTGCCCCAGCAACAACCACGGCAGCACCCGCAGCAGCTCCAGCCGCCACCTCAGCCGCGGCCTTTGGTTTCGGCACCAAAGCACCAACCTCCACTGGAGCGGCAGCCACCACAACGGCGGACCTTGGCGCGAGTGGCTTTGGCAAGGCAGCGCCGGCAGCACCAAAGAAGGAGGAGACGAAGAAGACGCCCAAGTACTGCGAGCCAAGCCACTTCACTGGCCCGCTGTTGGAGATGCCTACCTTTTGGGAGCACGAGGTGGAGGGTCGGGCACCCTTGCTCAACCTCAACAACGGCTTCATTGAGGCCAACAAGGATGAGCTGCGTGGTCGTCTGGAGAAGTGGTTGGCCAAGGCCAGCTTCTACCGTCAGCCCGTCAAGTACGTGGAGATTGAGGACGAGGATGAGGAGATTGTGCGCGTCATCATCAAGGATGCCGACCGCACCTTCTTCCACCCCGATCACCGCACGAAGCTCGTGGCCTTTCTGAATGCCATGTACTATGAGTTCAACACCTACGGCCAGGCCATGAGCTACCTCGCCGGCTTGTGTCTCCTGGCACTCAATGAGGAGGAGACTGCGGCTGTCATCCGCTTCGTGGCCACCGAGTACATCAAGGGCCACTGGGCGGCCGAGGCGGTTGGCTTCGCGACGAGTGCGTGGGTGGTGGAGTACTTCATGCAGAAGAGCGACCCAGAAGTAGCCCAACACCTCCAGGACCTCAAGTTTTGGCCGGACACCTACCTGCAGAAGATCCTCACCGGCCTCTGCATTCACGTGCTGCAGTTCAACGAGCTCTTCCAGTTTCTGGATGCCTTCATGGAGAATGGGCAGAAGTACCTGATCCGCTTCTGTTTGGCCATTGTGGAGCACTTCCGCCACGACCTGTTGGCGATCAAGTCATCTGTGGAGGCCAACGCGCTCTACGAAATTATGCGGCTGGACTCCCGCACGGCAGACAAGAGTGATATCCGTGCCATCCTCGCACGTGCACCGCAGATCGAGCTCGGTGAAGACGGTGACTCCCTCCCACAGATTCGCTACCAGGTCTTTGAGAAGCACCTCGCCAAGCGGCTGCAGCTTGCCCCCAAGACGGAGACCTTTGAGCCCTGCGAGGTGTGCCAGGAGCGTCGGCCCAAGTACTGGCATGATGACATTGGGGCGGTGTGCCAGGAGTGCAAGGACGCACGTCCGGAACTGGAGTTTGATAAGTACTAAGAAGGGAGGCATCCCTCGTGGGTCTGAGAGGTGTGTAGGTGGAGGGGGGGTGTAACTTACGCCTAAGGAGGAGAGGAGCGGAGCTGGGGTTCACCGCTCCTTCCCAACAGATGAATTCCTCTTCCGCCGCCGCCAATGGGCTCCATGAACGTGTTAAGGCTCAATACACCACCAACAACAAATAGAGTCGTACTTGATGAGAGAATGCCTACATGAACGTGACATCGACGCGCACACATACACCATCAATCTTCATTATCCCCCCCCCCTACTTCTTACACTAGGCCATTCATTCATTGAGCACAATGGGGGGTGGAAAGACAGGAAAAGGCCAGACCCGCAGCAAGGTGGCGCTGCTGCACCCCAACGACCGCAAAGTGCGTCAGATGGAGAAGAAGGGCAAGCGTGAGGCCAGACTCGCCTCCCAGAAGGACAAGCTGAAGTCGGAGAAGTCTCAACTCCTGCTGCGCTTCTTTTGGTTTCGCGAGCAGTGCATCGCACTGGGCTACAAGGGCGGAGTCCCATCTCGGGAAGTGCTTCTCCTCGTGCTCATCTACACAGACCGTCATCAAGACGAGCTGCGCGAGTTGAGGAGCCTCCGCAATCCCCCTGCCGGACGCATCAAGCAGCTGGAGGCCATCCGTGCCGCTGAGCTGGAGGCCTTTCAATCACGCAAGGGCTTTGCCATTCCAAGTCTGGCGGATGCTGACGACGTGGAGATCCTTACAGAGATCTGGGACGGCGAGGCAGACACGGTGGTGGTGGTGCCGTCTGTGAACGTCTCCCACAGCCAGTGGAAGGAGAGTCCCTCCACAAGCGAGGTGGCCGACTTCGCCTCCCGGCTGAAGCACATCGACGACGTGCGTGAGCAAGCGGCCCCGATCCTTCCCGCCAAGTCCATCCGATTTCGCGCCGCCTCACGGACGACGTCCGTCAAGAAGGTGGAGCGCGGCGTGGAGAACGTTAAAATCCGCGGAGCGCAAAAGGAGCGCGCGAAGCAGAGCACACGCGTGCGGCAGAGCCGAGCCAACCTACTCGCAGAGATGCGAAACGACGATTAAGCAAAGTAAAAATCAAGTAACAAACGCAAACTGACCAAAACAACGCGCACCGATGAAGGATGTGGGAAAACCTTGCCCCCAAAAAAACTCTGCCTATTTTTCGGAAAAAACTAGGACCCACCCGGGTTTGAACCGGGGACCATTCGGACTGCAGCCGAATGCTCTACCACTGAGCTATGAATCCAACGGTGTGTAGGTTGATCATAAATCATTATTTGTACACCAATTGATTACATTATTAAATGCACCCGTCAGTATAAGAAAATTGCTTGTAACAAATGGGATCGCTGCTTCGACTTTTACTAAGCAGCGCCTCCAACAACATCAAATTTTGGGAACCATGTTGGTTTTTTTCTTTTTTCGGGATTTGCGTACCAAAAACTACTGCGGGGGGAATTAATTCGGAAACAGTGGCAATTCCAATTTGGCAATGCCACATCCCGCTTGGCACTTTTGATGGGTTTTTTGTTTTTCGAAAAAAGGGGTCGTTACGGGAATTGAACCCGTGACCTCCTGTACCCAAAACAGGAATCATACCACTAGACCAAACGACCATACTCCGTCCAGAGAGTCTTAAAACAGATCGTTGTCAGTATCATCACTGTGTCTCTCTTCAGAGGTCCGAAGGTGAGATGGTCGAGTGGTCTAAGACGTTGGATTAAGGTTCCAATCCTTTCGAGGGCGTGGGTTCAAACCCCACT
>JASAON010001411.1:0-22376 GCA_030849065.1 Jaenimonas drosophilae
CAAGTCGGTGAACTCGCCGTGAGGCGTAGCGCGACATCATCTTCACCGCGTAGGAAGAGCTGCCAAAGCCAGGACCACGTGCAGATGATGATGTTGATGATGATGGCGATGCTCCGCCAACGTCATGGCCGTCTTCTTTTTCATCGTGTGATGCATCGCAGTCCACAAGATTCTCCAGTCGCTGAAGAACAAGGGAGCTCTCCACGTGATAGTCGTGGAGCTCCATCCAGGAGAGTAGATGCCACAGCTCTGCCCCATCCATCATGGCAGGACCTTGTTGTGGCGATGATGATGATGATGATGATCCTGTTGCAGAGTGTTGATACTTCCACCATGTCTCTGCCGCTGTGAGAACCTGCACAAGTACTGCATGAACGGCAGCGTTGGATGGGCGATACATGGCTGAAGGATGTGCATCAGCATCACCGGATGTAGTTGTGGATGCTGCGAGGGCCAAGGGCTCATCCAACGTAAAGAGCAGAATCTGAACGATGCGCTGCAGGCGAGTGGAGGGCGTGGAGTTGTTGTGTGTGCCACGTCGCGCTTCACCATCCATGACATCCACGTGCGGAGGAAGAGGAAGACGGGTGATGTAGCCCACCGCCATGATGAGATGCTCATCTCTCCACGCACCTAACCGCAGTGCGGCAGATAGCATATCCCGCCACTCTTGCTCATCCTTGGTTATCATCACCGCGGTCAAGAATTTGTGTTGATGATGAAGCCGCTCCCGCTGTGCTCTGGTGATTGGTGATGGAGAGGCAATGTGCATGGAGCTCATCATCTCTCTCAGCTCATGCTCTTCATCCACACCATCACACGAATTCTTCGCACGAACGCCGTCGATGTTGGTGTTGTTGTTGGTGTGTGTTTGCTTCGAACAAAAACGTGGAGGGGTTGGGTGATGCACGTAATAGCGCTGAGCACATGCTTGTGCATGAACAAGGAAGACGCCGGCGATGATCTGCGTGCGTGTGGATGCCAGCGTGCCACATCCACGTACTGGTGGAAGAAACCGGCGTAGGGCAGATGGCATGGAGAGAGAGAGAGAGAGCTTTCGTCAGTCTGCACACCTACACCGATGATGACTAGCAACAACACCAACACATAAACAAGAAGCGGAGAAACAAGAAGATGATGAAGATGCACAATAATCCATCACACCACTGCACTGCACTGCACACGTATATACCTCCACAAAAGACTGTGATGATGCGAAAACACAGAGATGGAGAGCCCCTCCCAAAAAGAAGGATTGTACTTCCACCGCCAACATCATCCGCAACGTTCTTCTTCTTAGCCCTACGAAATATACGCATCAAAACATGATCATCGATATCGGCGACGATACAAAACTACAAAAAAAGCAAGTAAACACCAAAACACGAACGAAATAAAGGCAGAGGCACGTCAAAGCCACTTTCTTGCGTACACCACACACACACACAAGCAAGGAGGAAGACAGTAGCAGCTCTCCCATAAAAAAAAGCTGCACTTGTGTGTGTGTGTTCGTGTATGTATCTGCGTGTGTATGTATATACAACAAGATGAATGGCACCGCTTGGATGAGAATAAGTAGGAGGGAGAAATGCAACAGGATGATGGTGAATCATATTCATCCATGGATATATATATACCTTGTGTTTGTGTATGTGTGTGCTAGGAAGCAGTAGTGGCTGTATTCACGTGTTTGGCGCACCACTCCATGTGCGTCAAACACCAATGATGATGGCCAACCGACATGTGTGGAGATGCACGCCTGTGTCTCTCTGTGTGTTTGTTGTCTTTACCACGAAGCACACACGACACATGCACACAATGCCCAACCTTCGAACAGACACACACATACACATCGCTCCTCCATCCATGCACCAAACAACCAAACCACCTCTGAACCACGCCAACACGCAAGAAGAACCAGCGCATCCGCCACAAAAAAAAGGAGAGTTTGAACGTAAACGCATAAAAAAAAACCAGCAAAGTGCGTGGTGCAATCATCCACATCAATGCTCACTTCTCATTGTCATTCACCATACAAATGGTGATGAGAAATGATGATTGATGCCATGAACGCGGATGATGATGATGATGATGCGAACAGCTCACGAACACATGCACACACATACACGCACCAACCACAACACACTCTCTCTCACCACGCTTAGAACCTCCACTGCATGAAAGGGTCCACCTGGGAGTAGAGCTTGGAGTCTGTGGGTGCATCGAGGAAGTGGTAGCGCTCGTAGATGCCACGACGGTACGACGTGATCTTGTCTGAGACGCGATCAATAAGTTTGATGGCCAATGATTCCTCATGCAGCTGCTTCTGAAAGTCGCTGCAGTTCTTCACCGGGCCCGTCATGTTCTCCAGCTCCGACATGATGGCACCGCAGCTGCTGAAGATGGAGATGAGGGCCACGAGATCGGTATCAACGGGGAGGTCCATCGCATCTTCTTGGTAGGAAAAGTTAGGGCCGCGATAGCGAGGCAGCACACCGCCACCGGCTGACACAGCTCCGCCGTCTTGTGTGTTGCGGCGCGATGGCTCCGCATCTGGCTCGAACTCCGTGCGATGACCGCCATCCTCGACGTGCATGTGTGATTGGCGTCGCTGAAGCTCCGCCTCATCTTCTCTCCGATCCCTCTTGATATCACCGGCGAGCTCCAGCTCGGGGCTCTCGGCACCAAAGGGATAGCTTCCCTTGGGTGGTGCGGCACTCTCCCTCAGCTTGGCCTGGTGCAGGTAGCGCATGTTGTTGGTGCTACTCACCGCCACACTATCGTGCAGGTTGACCGGGGTTGGGTGAATGGAGTTGGTATCATGACGTGTTTGAAGTACGCGATCAGCAAAGCTGCCCTCGGGCATGAGGGTATCATCTTCATCACCACCAGAGAGAAGCGGATTGCTGTGTCGCGGCTGTTGGGAGGCGGGTGGGTGTTGTTGTGGGTGTGCTGGACCAGCACCACCGCGGTGTGCGGCCACGTCGGTGATGAGGCGATCCACGTCCGCCGTGGAGAGCTTTGGCGCGCTATCCACGAGCGGGCTGCCGAGGAGGACGTAGCACTGGTACAAGGAGGCGTACATATGCACACGCATGCGGGAGAGGCGGCTGACCAAGGTCAGTGAGTGGTCGTAGCTCCACGTACGTGATAGGTGGATGGAGTTGATGAAGTCCTGGAAGACGGCGCGCGAGATATCGGCGAAGTCTTCGAGGAAGTCGGCGAGGCTTCCACTCATGATGCTGCGCACCTGCGGGTTGGGCCGTTCAAAGCGTGGGCGGTGGAGGAGCTGCATCCCAAAGACGAGAAGTTGTAGGCTGGCCACAATGCGCTGCTGAGCGCCGTGGATGTACCTGCTTGGGCCATCGGGGAAGGGCAGCATGCCACGAACCACAGGATCACGTGCCGCAAATGGGGTCCACTTATCACACATGATCAGCATCTTGTCGGCGAGTGAGAGCTGAACGTTGAGCTGAGAACACATCTGATCGAGCTCGCTCTCCGCCGTGAGGAGGTGATCCTCGCCATCGGGGTCCATGGGGGAGATGTCTTTGCCCATGCCATACTTCACCTCCAAGCGTGCCGTGATGGCCACATCATCAAGGAGCTCACTCATCACCTTGGCGAGCTTCAGGCGGTAGTTAAAGACAATCTTGATGGGGTTGTTGGGGAAGATGAGCATGCAGCAGAGCATGTAGCTCAGCACGGTATAGCTACTGGCCATCACACGGATGATTAAGTCAGTATCCATGATGCTCGTCGCCACACCACCCATGGTGATGACGGAGGCGTAGAAGAAGGTTTGGCCGTAGAGGGGGTGATTCTTAGCACACTGACACATGAAGACGAAGCACATGGTTGTGGCAATGATTTGTGCCAGTGTGTGAGTGTTGTGGTACACCAAGTAGCCCAACGCACAGCCAATCACATTTCCCGCGGTACGATTGATGCCCATGTTCAGCGACTCCTCCTCCACGGGCAGACCGAGAAGAATGGTCGTGCCAAAGGTGTAGAGAAACATATCCTTTGGCATCCACAGCTCAAAGTTGAAGGCACAGGCGCTGAGGTACGCACACGTCATCTTGATGGCATCCTTCACAGTTCGGTAGTCGGAGGGCCGGGCGAGGTTCAGCAAACACCACAACTCACTCCAAAAGTCGTGCCAGGGTTCGTAAATGAAGTGGTCGAGCAGACGTGCGCAGAGAGACTTCTCCGGGGCGTACGTCTTCATTTGATCACCAAATGCGGCAATCTCACCGGCAATCATGGAGAGGAGGGTGTGAAAGAAGAGCATGTGCAGACGGATATACACCTCAGCATCATCCACGACCGCCTGGAACTCGAGCAGGGCCGTCAAATCATCCGCGGTGAGTCCATCCTCGCCCGCATGATCATCCTCCTCCTCCTTCTTGTTGCTGTTGTTGTTGTTGTTGGCGCCACCACTTTTGTGGCGCTTAACCATCTCACACTGGCGGCCAATTGCCTGAACCATCTCAAGACGCAGGTTGCGACGCATGTGGGTGTCTGCCTCGGCAAGATCATTCAGCGGAATAGTTTCCACCAAACACTCTGGGGTGCTGTTCGTGGATCCAACCTTGGCCACCGCATCACCAAGCACATTGGTGAAGTGCACGACGTATTCATAGGTGTTGGCACGGAGTGCATCAATTTCACGCTTCATGCGCATCATTTCCTCGGTACCAGACTCCTTCTCCACACTTAGCAAGAGCGCATCGCTGCAGTAGTCACTTTCAGCATCCAAGACCTGACGTTGAAGAACGCTATCGTCCATCTTCAGGCCAGGAACCTTGGCGAGCATCGAGCGACGAACGCGCAACATCGCCACACGCTCCGCCTGATCACGACGCAGGTGGGAGATGGTGCGTCCAGCGTCAAAGGCGGCGTAGGTGAGCGCCATGATTCTGCGCAAGAAGGAGAGCTTCAGACGGCGAATGGGGTTGCGCAGCGGGAACTCCAGCGGCTCCCAATTCACAAACCACAACAACGTGCCCAGCAAGCCAGATAACAACTCGATGCGCTCAAAGGGGCTGCGGTCGTTGAAGAAGAGCACGCTGGCGTGCGGATTATTGCTCCACACGTGAGTGCGCATTGCCACCAACATCTTGCCAATGCCACCAAAGAGTCGCGTCATCATCATATCCAGGGTGGTTTTTAGCAGCACCGGATAAGGAAAGAGTGAGGCCGCCACACCAAACATGGTGCCCATGTAGCAATCCGCGGCAAAGAGGGCGGCATTGTGATGTGGCACCATGTGCAGGAAGCTGTAGTACATGCGTCCTTCCATGATGTAGACGAAGAAGTAGAGGTACATGAACTTGCGAATGTTGGTGTCGGTGGGCAGGCCAGCCACGAAGATGCCAGCAGCGATCATGCCCCACCAACTGGCCACGTGCCCGTAGATGTTCCAGTAGTCAAAGATGGTTCCCAACACCATCATGTACGTCATGCCACGCCACGTCCACGTGTGCAGGCCAATTTGCTCTCCGAGGGTGTTGCGATGGCAGCTCGTCGAGACGACGGCCGCCACCAACATGGATGCAATACCAAAGGTAAACATGGTGTTTGGGTGCACAGCCAAGGTAAAGAGGGGGAAGGACACGTAAACGGTTGTACGCCACGCACCACGCACCCAATTCACCGTTTGCAGGTTGGTGGCCGCCTCGAACATGGCCTTGAAGCCAACATCATCTTCGTCTGGGTCCTTGGGAAAGTGAATGCGATCCACGAAGTCGTCATCAATCATATGCACCACGCCATGCTCACTGTTGTTGTTGTTGTTGTTTTTGTTGTTGTTGTTGTGTGGGGCCTTGGCGCCGTGTTGGTGCTGCATCACCGGTGTGTTGGTGTCTGAGGTGGTCGAGCCAGACTCAGAAGGAGAATCCATCCTGGATGAGTAAACGTGTGTGTGTGTGTTTGAGGGCAAGAAGTGAGGTACACGTGGCTGAGGATGAAACTATAAATGTGTTGGTGCTGAGTTGTGTGCGTGCGTTCTTGGCCAATCCCGTGGAAGTGTGTGTGTATGTATGTGGTGGAGGATGTGGCGGAGTACAGACACGTACACGAAGAGAACACGCTATAAGCGACGAAGCTAATCAGCAAGAAAAAAACAAGTGCAAATAAAAAAAGAAGGAGCCTCCAAAACGAAGAGTGCCGCCACGTACGTCTGCAGGAGTATGGGCGGGAAGAGTTGGGAGAGAAAGAGGAGGTGAGTAGTGCAGGAGGAAACAAAACCAACTGCACACAACACCAAAAAAAAACTGAAAAACAAGGACTACAAACGAAGGAGCACTAAATGTAGGTCGAGAGAATCCGCCGACAGGGACGGACGTTGTATGGGAAACGAACTTGTGAAGAGGCAAGAAGAAGAAGAGCGATATGATGATGATGTTGTTGTTGATGCAGAAGCCAAATCATCGTAGGCGTGTTGCGCATAGTATCCTGATGACGAACTATTGTTGTGGTGGGTACACTGACCTCATTCGCTCAGACGCGCACACAACCACTGGCACGAAGTGATGTTTGGTAGCGCGACGCAGCGCAAAAAAAACAAATTGGATGAAAGGAAAAAACGCAACAACTACACTAAGTAGAATTATAAAGCATCCATTCATGCATCATGAATAACACACAACAACAACAACAACAACCACAACAGTTATGGCTACACGTACTCAGCACTACCATAGAGGTGCTGTGAGGTGCTTGACGAGGCATCATCGCCTGAGACATCGCCATGTTGCTGCCGTTTCCCTTGATGATGGTGTGCGTGGAGCTGATGTGGATGCACACCAGCCAAGGCTGTCGGATAGCCTTCGCATGCACCATGTTCTGATACCACCACACGCGCTGCCATGGCAGCAGTTGTTGCGGCCATGGGGAGCCCAGCCGCCACAAACACCTGTGAGCCGCTTGACGTCTCCGTCGCCGTGAGTACGCGTGAGGTGGGCTGGAGAGAGGAAGGATCGTAAAGCTGATGAAAATTGCAGAATCCATAAACATCATCGCCTACACCCGTGAATGTAGATGATGGCACTGGTGCTCCAACCACGACTACTACAGGATTTGCGTGGAGCTGTTGCGCGCGCTCGCGGCAGCGGCATCGACGGCCGCATCCGCAATAGTGCCGAGCTACAATGATGGCGAGGGAGCCAACAAGAAAAACTGCGACGAAGATACAGCACGCCTGAGATATGGTCAGCATCACTACAAACGAACCACGCTATTATTGTGTGTGTGTATCACGTCACACCAACAACATAGCTACACACAAAAAAACAAAGTGAAGAGAGAAGAGTGAAACAGGATGTATGAATCAATCATCCATCACCATCAACGCAACAGGTTGGTGCCACACATCAATAAAAGTGAGTACTTTAATTGGAGGTCATCGCAGGACCAACGAGCCGTTTTGCACCTCACACAGGCCACGACCAATGAAGAGGTGTTGGGGTGGTTTATCTGCACCACATACGAATGCACCAGGCATCATGCAGATCATCTAAGAAGATGTTTATGTGTGTAGCCGTGAGGAGAACACACAAACACAACAACAAGAAAGAAAATCAGAGGGTGGCGGGAGGCATACACACATACACACACACAATCATCATCACAAGACAGCATCCAAGATGATGAAATGTTGTTGTTGTTGTTGTTGATGATGCCGATGGGTTCATGATGTGTAGATAGCTTAACCGATGAAGCGAACCATCATACACATTGCCAAAACAGGAGGAGGTCCAAATGAATTGGCAGAGATGACCACCCACACACACACCAAAAAGATCAAAAAAAAACAGAAATAAATACAACACGAAAACATGGATATGAGAGAGTAGTGTAGTAGAACAACAACCATACACCACACGACTTCACTGTCGGGCAAACATCTCTGCAAGAATAGGTTGTGCAGACAATGCCAGACAAAGGGGAACCCATGATGAAGTGAAGAAGAAGAAACATCGCCAACAGAAATAAAAAACAAGAGAAACAAACATGTCCCACAGCTTCACGTTAGCTACACAACAGCACCAAAACATGAAACAAACAACACACACACGCACATGTTGTTGTTCGTTATCCGCCGGGCTTTGTTGTATGAACGTGAGCTGAAACTGTCGGAGCGGGTGAGATGCATCTATCATCTCCCCACAGTCATCAACACTTGCACCACACATCACATGGAGAGGTTGGTGGCAGATATGCCACTGCATACTGCCAAAAAACAACAGAAGAAGGAACCACAAAAAACAAACAACCTGTGGAGCACACATACGTGGTGCATCGAGTGTAGCTGCATCGATGCACCACGCAGACGGAAACAAGAAAAACAAAATGAAACATCGGAGAGCGTAGTACGAGCACGAGACAAGGCTCACGAAGAGCTGGAATGAATTGCATCCCATCGTGATGATGATCGCATCCTACATCATCGCATCCACCCCTCCATGTGCTCATCACGTAGCTCATCCTCATCGACGAAGGCGCTCACCTCCACCACATCTGAGATGGAGTGGTCCATCGCCACCGCGCCATGTACGTCTGTGTAGTATCCCTGACCGTAGGGGCTCGCATAATGGGATTTACTGTGTGTTGGTGAGCTGGGTACGCTAGCATCTGGAGAGCCGTCAATGATGTCGTCGTACGTTCTGCTAGAGTTGCTCCCAAATGGATTGTTGTGGGTCGGCTCACGCCCATCTAAAAGAATGCGATCAATGTTGTAGAGCTCCACGCCAGTTTCTGCCGCTGCTGGCATCGCAACATAGACGTGGCCGTGCTCATCATCGCTACCTTCAACGATGGAGGAGGTTGGCGAGGGAACCAGCTCAACATCATCATGTTCTTCTCCATCTTGCTCTACGTGCTGCACGTGTGGCAATCGCGAACGTAGCGGAAGTCCAGCGTAGATAATCACACGTCGATGGCTGCGCAGACGTGCAATCACACGACGAAAACCGCCGTCAGGTTGGTCATCATGATTGAGATGCTGCGAATGAAAGAAGGGATCGGTGCTCTCACCATCTCTGCTGAAGCGCCCGTAGAGGTAGGCGAAGCTCAGCTCCTCGGGGATGTTTGATGCAGGTCCACGGAAGTGAAGATGTTGGCGATCTTGGCCAGGTTGTGCAGCAGCATCCACGCAGCAATTAAAAAAGGTGCGTCTGTAGTAGTATGCCAGATAGAGCAGTGCGAGAATAACAACGGCACCAACCACAATGAAGTAGCGCCGAGCCAGCCACTCACCATCCACGTCACTACTGTCTTTGTGATGGTGTGAGGAGGGCGTTGAATGATCATCATCCCGGTCGGATGCTGCTGCTGCTACTGCGGCACCACGCCATGCAGAGGCCATGGAGGCGTGAAGAAGATTTGGTGCCATTGAAAAAAGAAGAAAAGAAAACAAAACAATATTTAAAAAACTTCTGTTTTGTTGTCTGTGTGTAATTGGCTGTTGATGGAAGGAGCAAACACCGCAAGATGGTGAGATACCTGTTCCAAAGAAACAAAAAAAAAACTGAATATATCTGCGTCGTGTTTTGGTGATGAATCAATGAGAGTGTGTGTATTGAGGGAGGAGGAACACCCCCATACAACCTTGCTCCACACAACCAGTGAGTGTTGTACGAGTGGGCGTATACCTTGGAAGAACAAGAAGAAGGAGATGGAAGGAGAAGGAGGTTGGCATCATGATCAACATGAGTGCTGTCAGGCCAATGAGGGATGAATCTTCTTCATTGAAGTACGCAATGTACGTCGGTGAATTGCACCAATGAAAGATGAGGTGAGAGAATAATCAACGAACCTCCAAAACAAAGCAAAAAAAAAACGGTATGTGGCAGATCAATGGTTGGCGCAGCACAAAAGCGTTCACCACACACATACAACAAAACACTTTTACATAAGAGTAATTGAAGAAAAGTGGTGTACGACACGAAAAAAGACGTCAATCAACATCAACATCATCCAAGATTAGGACGAAGAAACACAAAAACCAAAGAATATGCGTATGATGTTGTTGGTGAGATGGCCAATCCATCACCACACACATACGCACAGAAGAATACAATGAAGAATACACCCACACACAACTACTTGCAATGAGGAGCAGCAGGAGTGAGAGGATGAGTGTTGTTGTTGTTGTAGGTGAAAGAGCGATGCCAACGTGTGTTGGTTGGCCTGGGACGTACCGCCACACAACGCCCGTTGATGTTGCTGCGTTTAGCAATTTCAAGTTTTGGCTCATCAACCATCTTGCTGAGGTGTGGCAGCAGACTCTGAGGACCTGCCGTACGAAGAGGTGGCCTACCACCATCATCCATGTAGTTGTGCTCGCCAATGGTGATGTGCACGAAGTAGATGCCGTCATCCTTCTCGACCTCACCCGCACCTGATTGTGCCGCCATCTTCTTGGTTGTTGTTGCTGTTGTTGGTGTTGTTGTTGTATAAGGAGCTCCGTTCATCCGCTCGGACGACACTGTTTCATTCTTGAAACCAACGAGATGTGGTGCCACACATCCACATGCTTCGATGTTGCGCATTGGATGAAAGGGAATGTGATGCGGCCGACGTGGTGGAGGTGCTCGCGACATGAGCGCGGTGGTCCACTCACAATTGTTGTTGTTTTCATCCTTATCCATGTGGTTGGAATTGCGCGTTTTGTAGGAATGATGCGCCATCTCACTCTGACGAGGCACCACACCATCATCATGATGATGATGATGAAGTGAAGATGATAATATAGAAGAAGGAGTAGGTACGTTGCCATTTGCGCGCAACACCAGCAAAGGTAGCTCATCTGGTACATCCACAGCAATGGATTCTGAGTTAAGCCTCGGAACAAAACCAACGAACTCCATAGACGTGGAATGTTTATTCTTGCCAAGAGGGATAAACGCATCACCAACACATGATGTTGGTACGCCACCAAAATGAGGCGGAGGCTCCGCTGAATCACGTGGATGTGGATGCATGCACGAACAAGAAGGTGGAGTGTACGACAGTAAGACCTTCGTGTTGTTCTAACACATGTAGATGATGAAGAAAGAATAGAGAGGTAGCATGAGTGATGAACGCACACACACACACACATGCATATATGCATGCATCTGCATCCGTACATCAGTGGTGAAGAAGGGGTTTTATTTCTTCATTGTGGAAGTACCTAGAAGCTTAGCATTGGATTGACGCCAACAACACATACGAACGCACAACAACAACAACGTGATGATGATGATCGTGTTGGGTGAGGTACATACATCATGCGTCTGAGTTATGTCAGTGTTGTGGGCGGAAGCGAACCAAAAAAAACATATTGTTGCATACGTGCTATACGAAAATATAATAATAATAATCACACATACTATATTATGATACTCCTAGCGATGAGTGGTGTGTGTTGCAACAACATCGCACACAACACCCACACCTCTACTGCTGAGCACACTCCATCTGTTCAGCTGTTGATGTTGTTTCTTCGGTGTTGGTGGTTCGCGATGTGGTGGGGATTCTGGCCGGCCGCACACTTTGTGGCACCGCCAACTTCTGTGCGAGCAGCTCCACACCTCTGCCGCTGTAGTTGTATGCAGCAGACATCACCATCTCCATCAAGGCCTCCCCGACGCACGCATCCCTCTTCACATTATATTCAGAATCATCATCATCATCATCATCACGACGAGGAAGAAAAAAATTAAAGAAGGATTTACGTTTTGACGAAGTTACGACGTATTTCCACTTGCGGCTGCGCAGGTCGTGCTCTGGTGTTGTTTTGCACTTTTGCGTTAAAGTTTGCTCAGGGCAGTTCCACACAATCTGTGTTCCTTCTGTGGCAATGATAGTATGATGATGATGATGATCATCAACGTCATCACCCATCACGAACAACTTCTTCGTCAGGGATGTGTTGCGAAAGTTGGGGTTCGGCAAACCCAAATTGTGAGATACACCAAAGAAGAAGTTGAGAACAACACCCTTACGTGGGTTGCGGTCCATGTACTCATACGTGATGTTGGTGATGGAGCGTAGAGCATCATGATCATGTGCCTCAATCGTGACATCAACGTCCGTCGTGTGAAGAAGGGCGTGGAACCAAAAGAAGGGGATGCCACCATGTGGGTCAGATGCGGCACGCATCAACGTCTTGTGCTCCGTATCCTCCCTGTTGCTCATAACATTTGCAGCATCATTGTTGTTGTTGTTGCTGTTGTTGTGTGAAGGATGCGTGTGGCTGTGACGATGTTGATCGATGGCGGCAATTTCTTCGGGCGTGATGTCTCGCACTCCATTGATGATGTCGGAGCGAATGTCGTGGAGCACCTTCGCTGCTTCAAGGTGTTGCAGGCGCAACATGGCCAACTCATCCATATACACCTTCTTCTTCTTCTTGTATGCCTTGAAAAGGCCTTGGAGGGCGTAGGTCTCGCGAAGTTTAGGCTTTGACCTCATGAAGATCATTCGTAGATCATCATCATCATTGCCATCAACACATATGCCATCATCAATATTCTCCTCGTTCTCGTCCTCCTCATCGTTTGCACGATCGCCACCAACGACGTTTTCCACGTGCTCATTCGTATCGTGTGATTCATCGGTTGTGGTGTGCTGCAGAGCTTCGGTTGGATCTGCATGTTGTGGAGGTAAGACAGACATGGTCTCTTGTGTTGTTGTTGTTGTTGTTGTTGTTCTGAGTGTGTGAAGGAGAGATGATGGAGGCAACAAGAGTGTGGCAGTCAGGTCAAAAGGAAGGAAGGACGATGATGATGATGATCACTTGTTCGTGAAGATGAGCATTTATAGAAGAATGCAAATCAGCATCACAACACATGAGTGTTGATGTACGAATGCTGAGAAAACAAGAACAACAGTGGAGAGAGAACTATCAACGACACCAACGGGAAAAAAAGAGAGTGAGAAACATAAGTGGCTGGCCTATCGTGTGAAATGTACGCTGCTGCTGGAGGTACATGCCATGGTTGATGTGTGGTGCATCCACGCACAACACTGGATGCACAGCAGCCAACATCAACCACAAGGACGTTCCAAACAACACACGTGCGCATGAATGAAGTGGTAGTAGGAGAGCTTCCACAAACACCGTGTACGCAGAAAGATGATGATGGAGGTGAAGAAGGAGAGTGATGAAGATCCCAGTACGTGTGTGTGTGGGGAAAGAGAGAAAAAAAACCAACAATAAGTGTTTGTACCTCTCCGTGTGTGTATGTGTACGTGCGCAACAACATTCATCACCTTCTACATACAGACACAATGAGAGGTACGTACATTTATAATCACAATTATATAAGTTGATTGTGTCGTGTATGCCAAGACATCACGACCTCTCTAGCAACAGTTCCTCCAAACACACACCACGTACAACTCACACACAATCCTCATTCAATGCAGTTTATTCACACACACACACACACACAACACAGCCATACATCCGACAAAACAAAGGAAACTGAAGGAAAAAAAAGAGACGCAACAACAACACACAAAAAAAACTTGATGATGAAGTTCAACGCATCATCACAAACCTTCACCAGCAACAACTCAGCCCTCGTGAATCCACACTTCGTGATCATCGACGTGCATCGGTGAGTTGCTGAACCCACTCACCTCACCCGCACGTGCATTGTAGGATGCGTGGCCATAAATATCCTGTGAGGGAAGACGAATGTGGTGTGATGATGCGTGCTGATACATAACTTTCATGCGTGCTGTGTGTGGGTGTGGCCGCAGATCTACATCACCCAACACCTCCTCCTCTTCTGCATGAAGATGTTGTTGGTGTGCTTCGGTGTTTTGATGGGCAAACCTCCCCATCGCCACTTGCCACATGTGCGGCTCATTGCCGAAGAGATGCATAAATAGGTGGTTGGGGAGATTGGCTTCCAAGGCAGCCTCGTTGATCTCCCACGGTGCCACATCTGCATCACCAACCGAAGATGTGGTTGATGATGTAGATGTAGGTGATGGCACAGCTGTTGGTGTTGCGTGAGGTGATGCAACAACATCCACGGCAATCACAACTTCATCGGGTGAGGGATGTGCGTTGATGCGTGCAATGCGCCGCCGTCTTCGCTCAATCCGCGCCACATTGGCCTCATCCACCTCATCTGCAGGAACACCAACACAAAAAGAGCGAGCATGTTCGTGGAGGTATGCCACAAAGACATCATCAGGCCTGCGCTCGCGTTTACGAGCACGGAAGTAGTACAACAACATCAAACCAATAATGAGAAGAATTAGACCGCTACCAATGGCACAAACCATGGCTACAAAACCGCTCACCACATCATCACCACCACGCCGGCGCTTCATATTGTGATGATGATGATGATGATGTGCTTTGCTTGCGTTTGTGTTCGTGTATGACGGATTTCTACAAAAGTTAGAGGAGCTCGTCTGACTCCACCACCGCCACCACTGCGTAGAACAGGTTCTATTATTGATGTTTCAGATTGTGAATGATGATGGCGATGGAGATGAAGATGAAGATGATCTAGCTTCTGCCTGCCCTGTTGGCAGAAGCTCTACGCACAAACAACACAGGAAGAAGTGAAGGACGACGGGTGTAGGATGAGCAACACGGCAACATACAGTGAGAGATGATGAAAACAGCATCCATTCATGCGCGTGTGTGGTTAAATCAATACGAAATGGTGCTTGATGCATCCACGTGGTTGCATATACCAAGACGTAAGGTGTGGGTATCAGCGCCATTATAGCATTCACCAGGGGCAAGAAAACAAAAAAAAAACGAAGATCGAAGTTGTGGCAAACACATTTGCCATCTTGAAGTTGGTACTAGCCAACTACACATGTGATTGATGATGATGTATCACGTCCATCAACACACGCACGCACAAAACAAACCACTGCAACTCCACAGACATGCGTTGGGAGCTCTACGGCAAGAGGATGGATGAGCGAGCATCATTCAATCACGAAAACACAACACGTGAAACCAAACTTGTCTGTGTGTATATAAAATATGAGGAGTGTGTTTGTGATTGAAGATGAAAAAAACAATACGCAACAAAAAGAACAACCACTACGAACACTCCAATGCAGAATACTTGATGTTGAAGCTCATGATGATGATCATCCACCACCATCAACAACTTCATCATCATCTGCGCCTATTTGTTTGGGCTTGATATAAAGAAAAAAAAAAGGGTGCAGAGGTGGAAGTATATCTACGGCAAAGCGAACACTATCGCACACACGTACACACAAAAAAAAGGAAAAGAGTTGCTCTGCCGCTTCTGACGTTGAGTGTATGTATGTGTAGATGGAGAAGTACGCACATGTGTTGATGATGTTGGTCGTAGCGAGAGAAGTCAGAGAGAGATGATGGCCACCACCACAGCATCATCACACACACGATGCGCGCCAACGCAACAAAAAAAAGAAAAGAAAAAGAAACAGAGAAGATAAACGGAAGGAACGAAAGATGAGGAGGGGATATATGTGAGGTGTGCGTTCTTGTGTGTGTACGAGTGGGCAGCTGTGAGGCATACACAACATCATCGGTAGCATCATCATCTACGGGTTGCTAGCCAACACATTTACCACACAAGACATGAAACACACATCCTGGCAAACACTCACTGAAAAACCAAGAACACGATGTAGCTCACCGATCGGTAGCAACCAAAAAGAAACGTGTGAGAGTGTGCGTCATCCGAAAAAAAAAAGTTGGGATGATGATTAATGTTCCATCATCCATCCATGTGTAGCTCATCCAATATCACCATTTTTCAAGAAGATGCAGCACTCACAAGCCAATCAAAGAACAAGAACAACAACAATAAAACCAAAGATAAAAAAGGAAAATATCACTGAAGAGCATCTCCAGAGAACATCACTCACTCTTCCATGAAAAGGAAGTTCCGTTGATATCACATAAAAACAAAAATCAACAACAACAAAAATAAGTGATCAATCATCATCTACACAGACGAGGCATCCAACAACCTCTTCACACACCCGTTCACGGTGAGAGGAAAACGCATACTGATGGAGCTTCTTGCGAATGATGGTGGTGATGAAGAAGAACAATTAGAATGGTGATGCAAGACAACACCCAACACACAAACAACTAGAAACAGAAGAAGCAGAAGCTATGTTGTTGCTGTTGTGAAGGAGTATGTGGGTGCGTCATGCGGTGGTGGAGGTGCATCGCTCATACCTCACCGGGCAGCCGTAGAGATCCTCGGAGGAGCTTCGTTGATGAAGCATCGCACGCATCTCTGCGCGCCTCTGCCGCGACAACAGACGCGGGGAAATAGCCAACTCCTCATAGCAGATTGGCCGGTAGGTATGAAACATGGATGGCTGCGTGGATGCGCACGGCGCACACGTGGGGGGTGATTCCTGTGAAGATGTTGTGCAGCGCACCAGCGGCTCACCGAGCTGCGCAACATCTTCATCCGAAACCATGGCCTCATCCACATCACGAGCCTTTTGGTAAAACAGCACACGTTGCTCCACCAACTTCTCCGCGTAGGCTCTACGTGTGATGGCCAAGGTACACAAGGCCAACTCCTCACGGCACACCTTCACAACAATGGGTGCGTGAGAGCTCTTGCGTTGACGTCGCAGCTGACGTGAATCATTCAGTTGCTGAGTCTTGCGTTCATCGGCACTCGTAACCATCATGCGGTAGAAGGGCACCTCAATCTGTGGTGAGGCTGAGGTTGGGGTCGTGAGCATCTCCTCCGGCCAGACATACACCATCCTGTTGTTGTTGTTGTTGTTGTTGTTGCTGTCGGTGATGATGTTGTTGATGAATAAGTTGCGGTGAATGAAGTCAACGATCGATGGAGGCATGGGTATGGGCTTGAGCAACGCACGATGGCGGAGCTCATCCATGTACCACGGTGTTTGCCGCCTCAGCCAACACACAAGGGCAGATGCTGTGGGTGGATGTTTGTGAGGATGGGCATGAAGGTGTTGTGTTGGTGTATGTGCCACCATCTCTGTGGAGGTTAGCGAACACTTCTGTGTGTTGCTGGTGTGTGTGGTGGTGCTTGACATGGGATCAGTAGAAGCTTGTGGTGAGCCGGGAAAGTAGGAACGACGGTGCGCATCCACGTGATCCTCCTCCTCGACGGTGCTGCGGTTTGTTTGGATGAATGAACCTGGCGTAATAAGGTTGCGTGGCGGCGATACGAGCGCAGAGCCGTGCCCGTAGGTGAAGAGTGGGCCATCACCATCAACAAGGTTGTGGTTCTCCGTCAACATCATCACGACACACAACTCAAGAAATGTTAACAACCACACACACACACACACACACACACACACAAACGTAGGAAGGTGAAGGTGAAGGTGAAGGTTAGGGCTGAGGGGTTGGTGGTGGGGTGCAAGCTACGAGTGAGCGATGATGTGGGGGTGCGGAACAAGTTATGATCTGAGAGAATACGAAAACACAAACCACACGAGGATGCTGGTGCTGTTGATGATGACGTGCCTTGTTGATCTCTACAATGACGGAAGAAGAGTGTGCTCGCCAACAACCAATACCCTCTTATATAAGCCTATGAAAAGAAACACACACAGTGAAGTATTCAACAGATGAAGCACAACAGAAATTGCTCCGTTGACAACAAATCACGTGTGTGCTGAAAGCCTAAACAGAAGAAAAAAAACATGAAGATGAAGGTTGTGTACGTGGTGCAAGATGGTGGGGCAGGAGGAGCATCTGTACGATCAGAGATGCACGCCAACCACCCACAAACCACAATAGGTGGCGAGGGGGGCAGTGGTGTACCAGATGATGATGATGATGTTGATGATGATGAGATGCCTCGTGAGCGTACATTTTAGAGGCTTGAAACACAAGCAAAAAGTGCGGCACAGATGATGGAGCAAGAGATGATCGTCCTCTCCAGCAACCAACAAATCACTTTCTCCATCAAGTAGAGGTGTGGGGCTGGGTACACCAAAAAAAAAATGATGATCCACCAGCCATCCACCATCCGTTGTACGTGCAACTTCATCAGCATCGTTCATTCATTGGGAGATGTTCTTCGTTTCATATCTTTTCTTTCATGACGGGAGATTGTATGTAGTGAAAGAAAAAAAACAGATGTGGTAAACCACAGGTGTGTGTGCGTGCGTTGGAAGAACGTGTTGTTTGGATGAGAGTAGGAGCTGTATATGTGGCTCTGTGATGCGCGCTACGTACACCTGCGCAACACGAATACATGGGAGATCGTGAAACATCAGATAGTACTCACCTTCACAAACAACAACAACATATAACAGCAGCAACACACAAAAGAAGCAATCAAACAAGGGATGGAAGAATCTCATCTAAACGCCATCAACATTCATGAGTATGAATAGAAGATGATGCACGTGCACCGAACACACACAATCTGATGATTGCGCTTATACTGCGTTGCAGTGGAGTCGAGGGAGATGTGTGTTTCCTTGAAGATAAAATCAGTAGGCATCAACACACGAATGACGTAGATGAGGGAGGTGGAGAAGTGTGTGTGTGTGTGTGTACTGAGTGTGTGATGTATCTCGCACAGACATCAGCGCTCACTCACTCACTCACACGTACACACCGAAGGAAATGAAAACATAGTTGAAAGTCATCGCAACTCTCCAAGCTCATCCAACACTGCCAGCAGAAGATGAATCCATCCAAACAAGAGTAGAGCAAAAAAAGAAAAGGCATATGAAAGAAGAAAGTGCCCCAACACGGCGACGATGAAGATGATATGCGTGTGTGTGGGTGAATGTGTGCTCCATATTCCGTGCAACGTACGCAAGATATGATGTGGGGGAGATGGAGTAGGTCCATCTAAATGTGCCAGCAAAAAAAGAGGAAAGGTGTGCGTGGCAATGATGTTAGAGAAATACACAGACTTCCATCGTTTCATACAGCGGGTTGTGTTGGAGCATCCGCATTGTGACGGGGTGAGGAGTAGAAGAGGATGTTGTTGATGTAGTGGGTGGAGCATCTGGCAACAACGAAATGTTTGCACCATCTCCGAGTACTAACATCAAGTACATCTACACGTGCCACCACCACCAACCCGTTAAGCTCCGCACACACACACACACACAAACACCCACATCCCCCACACACACAACTGTGGAGGCATGCAATGTGCAAGACCCGCAACATCACCAAGATGGCTGCAACACACAAGTCGAAGAAGAAGATCGCGAACAAAACAGAGAAAACAAGAATCTCCAGAAACATCATTCGTCGCTATCGTTATTACCTCATCATGGCTGAAAAAACAAAAAGTTTATCCAACACCAATGAGGTACTGTGTACGTGAAGGAGTACGTGGTTGGATGAGAGTGGTGTGTGAGTGTGTGTGTGCGTGTGTCTCGGAAGATGTGAAGACGACGAACACGTCATAATCCATCATCCGCACATCAAAATAGAAAACAGATGCGAGCGTACACACTGGTGGAGGGCCTTGCGGTAGGCCCCGTACCGGCACACAGGAGCGTTGTATCACAGCCTCCATCAACCATCTTCCATGGATCCAACACGCGGCACCAACAACAACAACAACAACAACAGAAACAGAGAAAACAAAACAAGCCATTCACGAATAAAAAAGAGAGAGGCACATCTAGGAGCGGTTGTTGGCAATGTTGTTGCCGTGCATGAGCGTCTCTAACTTCTCCGTCGTGCTGTTTAAGGACTGCACACGTCCATTCGTTCGATCCTGTGCGCCGCCAGCGGCGATCCTCGCATTGCGGCGTTGGCACTCCAGTACGACACTCCGGCTTGCCCAGGCGAGGCAGTCTGCCTCCTCCAGCGCCTCATCACCATCTTCATCATCGCTGCGGATGTCTTTGCGCTCACCACCACGCACGAGACCAATCGCCATTTGGATGATGAGTTTCGTCCAGTAGAGATGCAAACCCTGCAACAAAACGTGCAGCTTCACGGCCATCAGCCAGAAGCTGAAGTTGCCATGACGGATCTTGGGGGAGATGAAGTAGATGGCACGGCCCATCATGGGCAAACACAACAAGCGGAAGTAGAAGAAGATGGCCACGAAGCTCACCAACAAGGCGTTAACCAGCTGCTCGCAAATCACATATCGGAAGAGGAAGCAGGTTTGGTACTTCTTGCCGTCACCAAGACGCTTGTGCAAGGTGTTGTAGCGCTCTGCCCGAGACACCTCACCCGTTACCATGTAGTGTACCACTTTACCCACACAGAGCATGATGTCGGAGGCATCATGAATGAAAAGTACGTAGGCACCTGGACGGTGTTCCCAGCCAAGATGCGAAAACACAATCAAGGCCAGGGTGAGGAAGTGGTGGCAGACGTACTCAATGAAGTCAGACCGCTTCATGTTCTTCTCCAGAAAGGCGATGGAGAAGAGCTCACCAATGTAGAAGCCGAGGGCGTAGTTGTAGTAGAGCAGCAACTCCGGGGCAGGGCTCTGTGGGTGTGGCACGAGGAGATGTGCAGAGCTCAGGTCATTGAAGGGGAGGGTAAACCATGGCTTATCGCGTTGCACCACATAACCAAAGATAGTGCTGGCAATGTAGAAGATGGAGAGCCACAGCTGATTCTGGAACTTGGCAAGCTTCTGGGCATTCTTCTTGGAGAGGGCGCCGGTACCACGCAGACCGCGAGCCAAACGCTCGGCGTGATGCTTCTCACTCTCCGTCACAACGCCAAAGTAGAGCCCCAGACGGGCCAGTGGCTCACGGCAGACGTAGCGCAGCAACAGCAGGCCAATAAACCACACCAGTGCCGGCTTGAGGGCGTAGAAGATTTGGAAGTCAATGCCCCACCCGCTGCACCCGTGGCCGTACTCCTCCTGGTACGACTTGATGTTGGGGTATGCCTGCCAAATCTCCGATGCGGTCATCATCACACGGCTGCTGTCAATCACTTGCAGCGCGGGGTTGGCCTCATTGCCGTAGCAGAGCTCCGCCACACTGGCGTAGGGGCTTCCAATACCCAACCCACGTACACGCTCCTCATCCAGGTAGAGGGCCATGGCGGAAGGAGTATATAAATATTTTTGTTGGAGGTGTGTATGTGTAGGGTTTTGGAGAATGAGTTTGTTGGGATCGAAC
Organism: Jaenimonas drosophilae; assembly: GCA_030849065.1. Lineage (NCBI taxonomy): Eukaryota > Euglenozoa > Kinetoplastea > Trypanosomatida > Trypanosomatidae > Jaenimonas > Jaenimonas drosophilae. The sequence continues at coordinate 21,103 of JASAON010001411.1, forward strand.
CAAAAAAAAAGAATGACTGTATGGGACGTTATAGTGTTGTGTTCGTAGCTACGACTTCACAGAAGAAATACACACTCACACACGTCACTGTGGGGAAATCGGTATAGTGATTCAACAGACAACGTTTGGAACGGCAATCTAAAGAGGGGGTGTTGGTCGCTAGTGAGGAACGCAGTGGTGGTTGCGATACACAGGTAAATGGCACAGCAACAACTACATTGACCCAAAGAAAACAAATAGAGAGGATTTGCATGTGTGTGTATCATGACTGGGGTACCAACGTTGTAGGTGCAGCACAATAAATGAAAATATGGTTGAGTCAGAGTGACTCTTTGATGTTTGATGATGTGTTGTGTGAGCAAAAAGAACCGTGAAGTGATGGCCATCCAAACAACACACGGTACGATAGTATGGAGGACTAATGAAAGTCCAACCATCGTGAGCATCAGCAAGTGTGTTGGGGGCTCTCGTCAGGAAGAATGAGGTATGGATGGGTGAACCTCCCACTCCTCTACCAAACTACGCACGAACACCTCCAACCCACGGAGCTGATTCAGCTCCACGTACTCATTGGCGAGGTGTGCCACCTCCCACGGGCCAGCCCCCATCAACACAGTAGGTATGCCAAGCTTCCCTTGGAAGTAGCCAGCTTCTGTGCCAGATCCAGACTTGTGCAGGTGAGAATCAGTCATAACACGCTGCGCCACCTTCACAAAGGGGGACTCCGGGTTGCCACAGAAGGCTGGCATGTGGAGAATACGTGTCATTGAAACTGCGGCCGCGGGGTACTCCTCACGCATCATGGGAAGCATCGTGCCGTCAATGAAAGCCTGCACCTCCCTCTCAATGCCCTCGGCCACGTGTGCATCCACGACGGCCACCCCAAACGTGAAGGAGCACTCCGCAGGCACGGTGCCCGTGTCTGGCCCACACTGAATATGACGAATGCCCATGTTGGAGAAGGGGCAGTCATAGGCATCATCTCTCTCACCATGATCGCGTAGCTCCAACGCCATTGCACGCACCTTGGTGATGATCATGGCGGCATGCTCAATGGCATTGCAGCTTGGTGGCATCAGCACCCTGGATGGATGAAAGTCCTTCCCACGAACCTCAACCCTCCACTGGTAGAGCCCCTTGTGGCCAATATAGAGCTTGTTATTGGTGGGCTCCATCACCACACATCCATCCGCCTTGAAGCCCTCTCGGCGTAGATGATCAATGAGGAAGGGAATACCGGTGCAGCCAACCTCCTCATCGAAGCTGAAGGCGTA
>JASAON010001412.1:0-22751 GCA_030849065.1 Jaenimonas drosophilae
AGTGTTGGAGTGATTGTTGTATGTTGTGGTTCATGCGAAGAACACCTGCCACACACACGATGTGTGGTGTGCTGGTACAACGTTGTCCATATATGCCTTTATGTTTTCTGTTGCAGTCGCGTACCTGTGAAGTTTGGGTGAAGTGAAGGATGACGTTGTATTCTTGGAAAGGTTGTGTGCTGCACCACTCATCCGTCTCTGCGCATACGTTGATGTTGATAGTGATGCAGAGCTGATGAGGCAGCAGACCTTTTTTTATTGTTTGTTTCGGTTTTTTTTTGTTTTTTTTTGTGTTTGCGGTGCAGTGCTGTATTCTGCCTCTTCGCATGCTCATCTTCACTCACCCAATCCAACATGATCGTCATGATTATGATGTTCTCTAAAATTGTTTTTGCGAGCTGTGGCGTTGGGCGACCATCTGTACTCACCTCGCCATGAATACAGAGTGGCAACAGATGTGTAGGTACGTCCACGGTACGTGTTTTTCTTTCAGCTTACGTTGAGGTTTATTTTGGCTTTTAGCAGTTTCCCCAGCAAAACAACAACAACAACATCATCATCATCATCAATAAATGAGTCTTCTATCCCAATTGATGCTTCTGCTTCACAACAGTGCATCTTTTTCTTTTTATTGATGATGGTGATGAGTTGTGTGTGGGCGTGGAGCGGGACTGATATTGTTGTTCAGCGCAATTTTGTTGTTTGTGTTTCTTGTTTTGGAAGGTGGGGAGAAATGTATTGCTAAGTACCAACATGAGTGTGCTCAGGTATGTGCGGTGATGGTCCCATATTGACGTGTGTGTTTTTTTAATGACTCCAGTGACACTTTTTTTTCTTTTTCTTTTTGTTTTCGTTTGCGTTGAATTCTTCCTTCCATTCCTCGTTGTTCAAAGATGTTAAGTAGTTTTGTTTTTCTCTTTTTTATGTCTTCGTGATCAATGCCGCACTCACTCATCTTACGTCCACATGCCAACGCATTTAGTTGGTACGTGCACGCATTGATGCAAGATGATGTGGCTCCTGCCGTGCTTGAGAACGTGTGTGATGATGCTTCTTGGTATACATTGGTGGTAAACTTCATGTACGACATGCACATGCACGATGTACTACATTGTTTCGTTCTCTTTCTTCATTTCTTTCGTACGTGCGTTAGTAGCTTTGCTCGTCATCAGGCTCCCCTCTCCTCTATACACCAAACATCTTTTTTTTTCTTTTCTTGCCTAGAACTGTTTTCTTGTGTTGTTTTTGGTGCTGTGCGTGTGGCGATCAAACACAAACAACCACAACACTTTTTTTCTGCATAGATACACTCAATCTTCTTTTGTTGTGGGTAGGTACTCCCACAGCCCCCCCCTCCTCCAGCTCTAACCTCTTATAGATACACTTTCTCTTTTCTGTTGTTCTCGTCTGCGTGCGTGTGCGTGTTTGGTGAGCTCCACACGAGCACACATGACGACGCATCTATCCAGTACGGAGGAGCGCCAACCTCAACCACGCCTCAGCCTCCACCAACCTCATCACAATGCGCGCATCCTCCCTGACACGGAACAATCATTCCGCGTCGCAGAGATACAACGACCGCAGAATCTTCCTGAGGCGCTGCCTGGACGTTTACGCCCGCACAAGCTGCGAACGGTCATGGGCACCGCGGTGTTGGATGTATCAGCTCATCTTGATCTCGCCACCTTTGAGGCAGTCGCTCCCCCACCTCCCCCACCACACACCAGCACCGAAACTGTGCATGGGTCTCATCCAACAACGCCCACACACAAGCATCGCCACAACCGCAACAAAATCATCTTTAATTGCACCACACATGGCGGTGCCACAGAGGCCAACATCGACGTCCTTCGCAATTTGTGCAGCCCACGACCAACGCGGAGCACAGCACGAAGACGGATGATTGCCGCGATGGGCGTTGGTGATGATGATGCTTCCGTGGATGTTGCCCCGCTCTGCGCACCCAGCGTACATCCATCATCACCACGTGGGGCGCTCAAGGCAGGTGGCTGCATCATCTTGACGGATGCGTTCATGGAAGCACACCGCCATCATCTTCGTGCCTACGGCCGTTTGCGTGAGTGCTTGCGCTGGCGCCGGCAAAGACAGACGCCAAACAGCCCAACCACAGCTGCTGCGTTGGCTGCCGCACACAAGAAGCCACCCACACATCATGTGCATGGGGATCATGTTGATGAGGATCATGATGGTGCTACGCAGCCACGCGTGGAGAAGATCACGGCTCGTGTGCGGCGCTACGTACAACAGGTGCGTGAGCATCAACGGCCCTTGTTGCGCCGCATGGAGTCTGCCCGTGTGTATGGGCGAGGCTATTACTACACTGGGGCGGTGCCCGTGGCTGATTTCTCCATCGTGGATGAGAGTGCGGTGTCGGAGATGGACCAGAGAAGGATCTCCGCAGCGGCAGCATGATGATGATGATGATGATGATGGCGTTCGTCAACATGAAGATGCGTGTTTTGCGAGTGGATGAAACATGTAGGAACCTTTTTTCTGTCATAGATGCACAATACACCCTCGTGCAACACGCGGATGTATCTTAACCACCCCTCTTCTTTTAGCTGTAAGTGGCCTACCTGCATGCGTGTTGATGAGGTTCCTCCTCTTTTTTTTTTTTTTTGATCTCCTCACAGATGTGTTGGTGCTGTTGGTTAAGTTCGTATGTGTTGGATGTACGTACAGCCAATGCAGGCACACCAATGCCAACCATCTTCTCTTCTCCTCGTCCTCCTCCTCCTCATCGCCACATACACTACGTGCGCCACACTCGTGTTACTGGGAAAATACGCAGCTTCTCCCCTCTTAACTAAACGCACGGTGCATGTGTGTGTGAGCAGATACACGTTCTATTTCTTTTCCATCTTCATTTCTGCGCGTAGTGTATTGGCGCCGGGGGTCACTGCCGGTTTTGTTTTTGAAAATGTTTGTTTGGATGGTGATGATGATGTATCTTTGATGATTTCTCTTTCGTTCGTGGGTGACGGTATCCTCGTCGTTGATTTTTTTTTGTTTTTGATGATGTCGGTTGATGGCACAGCGTGTGTTGTGCGCGACGATGCATCATCGTGGAACACAGAAGTTCTGCAAGTCTTGGCAACTAAAACTGCTTCTCCTCTTCTAGTGTACGTACGTGTGTACGTGTGTGTGTGTATGTGCTGGATACGCATCCGAGTACCGTGATGATTTTTTTGCTCCACATTTTTCTTTGTGTTTCTGTGCGTAGCGGCAACGAGGAGTTTCTTTGCCATCACAACAAACATTAGTTGTTTCCCACTCCCTCCTTCTCTCACACATTGTAGGAGGACCCACGAAGATCAACGCTGCCATCTCTGTGGGTAGCAGTGTTGTGGGCTAGCTGTGTAGGTGCATTTTGTTGTTTTGTGTTCGTAGATTGACTTCATATCTGTGTTGTTGTGATTGGCAAAGCTCGCGTGGGTGTGCGTTGTTTGCTTTCTTTTTATTTTCGTTTCTTCTTTTAGAGTAGAGCTACCTTAGAAGGGTGAAGAGAGGAGCTTGGCTGCTGCTGCTGTGTGCGCATCAGCTTGGAAGTGCGCACAACACATCCGCCATCTTTTTTTAACGCGATTTTTTCTGTTTTTTTCTTTTCTTGTACTGTTTCACACCTTTCTTTCTGCTCATCTCCACATTCTTGCATCATCCATATTGTTGTGATTGTTGTTGTTAATCCTTCAAATCATTCACCTGATGCCAATATCTGGTGCTGCTGCTGCTGCTGGCATGACCTCCGCAGAGGATGCCTCCGTCACCCGCCACCGACGACGCCATCTCCGTCGCTTCTCTAATCATCCACGCGAGCGCAGACGAACACATCATCACCCATCGCAACTCTCCACGGGTGATGCCGTTGATACCCGATCTCAACAACAACAACATCATAGCGGTGATGATGGTGCACGGCGTCATCGACGCCCAACGCAACTTCGGCAGCCATCTTCTCCGCACCTAAGTCAGTCGTACGCGAGCGGCAACATGCAGATCAACGCCACTTCACTCACTAGTGGCCCTGCTACATCAACCACCACACCAACACCAGCCAATGCAGCAGCAGCTGGTGGTGGTGGTGGTGGTGCGCCTAATACTGCTCGTGCACCCAGTAGGCCGCGCGACGGCCATCGATCCTTTCGCCGCTCCATCTACACAAGCACACCGCCACGGCAACGCCCGACATCAACACACGCACCAGCGAATATCACCAATAACACCAACAACAACGCCAACAACAACAACAACAACAACAGCAACAGCAGCGGCAACACAACATCATCCACAGCTCACCCGCCTGCACTTCCTTCGACGCTGCGCTTTCGCCGTGAAGATGGAGGAGGTTATGTGTTGTCCAGTGATGCGCATGGCGCCACCGCGATGGGTACGGCCATCATGCGCAGCACACAACAACTCCCGCTCAGCGCATCGCTGTTGGAGGTGGCGCTGCCTCGCCTGCCTCCGACGTCGTGGATGGATGAGGATGATGATGAATGTACCAATGAAGTTGGTGAGGATGGAGGTGCCATGATTCAGACCCCAACCAACGTATTCACGCAACGGAGCCGTGGAAGTGGTCGTCCCAGTGCGGCTACATCTCGATCACCCCTCGCGGCCAACAAATCGCAGAGCCACAACGCCATTGTTGGTCTAAACACCCGCATCCAAGAGCAGGAGGAGTTGGTGATGTATCTATCTTCATCCGCGGTGACGGTGCCAAGCTCACCGACTTCTCCACGACGTCTCCTGAGCCCAACGAGTGTGTTGCATGTGCTTCCATCTTCACCACAACCCCAACTACATCAACGTCCACTCAGCCCAATGCCAAATGCTGATGGAGTTGGTGGTGATGTTCTTACTGCTGCCACAAACACAAGTGGTGCGGCCTATAACCTGGCCTTGGCTACCGTGAGTAGCCTTCGCAGCGGAAGTAGTGAAGAGAGCTTGACGGATGATGATGATTCAAGCAGTGAAAGAAGCGCGGATGATGGTGTGGAGGAGATGGGCAGCAGCAGCATTCTCAGTGCGTTGGAGGAAGGTGGCGGCATCATCTTCTCCGATAGCTATTTGCGTTTGCATCCTGAATCAGCGCTCACCACCCGGTGCCATCGTTTGTCGGCGCACACCGCTTCACTACACAACTCCCCGCGCCCGTTGCGTTCAGAGGGCCGCTCACTCAGCCCACATCCTGCCAATTTTCGATCCGGCCGCTCCCGTTTGACCTCTCCAACCATCGCCACCACGGCAGACAACGTTGCACCAACACGATGGGAGGCGGGCTCATCTGCGGAGCCATCCTCCCCAAGCACACACTTTCTTGCATACCCATCTTCACCAAGCACACCACAATACCAACAACAACAACAACAGTTGTTTGCATCACCACGAGGTGTTGGATCTGGTGCAGCCACCATCACTTTAGGGAGGTCCGTCGCAGCCGCTGGACGTAGCTCCAGCCGTTTTACGAGCCAAATTTCCGCGCCATTTTCACCCACTGACCCTAACAGCAACAACAACAACAACAGTTTTTCAACGATATTGCCTATGATGATGGATGCGGTGGTGCTCGAAGTGTATGACTCCACAATAAACAATGCGAATGGGGGTCGCCGACGTCACCGCGACCGCCGACGGCTGCCATCGCGGCCTGTACCAACACCACAACACACCTCTCCGCGCCCCTCCATGGCGGGAGGTGTCCAGGCAGATTTGAAGCACGCAGCAGAATACCTGGTGGACGTGGCACAGAATCAGCGGCCCATGTTTCGTCGCAAGACCTCGGCCGAGGCCTACGGCAGAGGCACCTACTTTCAGCCTGTTGACGTGAATGTGCCACGTTCATTGATGCAAGATCCGCTGAAGCAAACAAGACGACCATCAGATCCATTAGCTGGCATGGGAACCATGCGTGATGATGGCGAGGGTATGCTGAGTGACACAAGTGGTACATGCATGAGTATTGCATCTCCTTCGCGCACACTTGGACCTCCCCCGCAGATGCAGCCGGCCAACTTTGATAGCTCCATCATGCACGGTTCTGAGTGGATCAACCAGTAGATCCATTAACAACCCGATGCAGGCACACATTGCTGGTTATGTTGTGATGCTTTCATGTACCACGAATGCACCAACAGTGTGATGTTACTTGCGTGGTTTGGCACCAACACACTGCCTGACTCACTTTTCGAGGTACACCCACCCACCATCTACCCATCCACCCATCAACAACGTGTTCGGAAGTGTGATCTAGTGACGCCGTGCGTGTTTTTGTGCCAAAACAACCCTCTTCTCCCTCCTCATACTCCCCCTCTCTTTTCTTAATGCCTTCACTTGTTGCGTGGTGATGATGGATGATACACCTTTAAAAGCCCGACACTCTAACAACAAGTGCTGAAACACATTCATCAAGGGCTCACCACGCTCTCACTTTTTTTTTTCTTCTTGTGTTTTCCGCTCGTCCGTGAGGATGACGAACATCTCTGCTTTTTCCTCTCTTGATCTGTGGTGAGCGTGCAGCTGCTGCATTCCACGGCACACACACACGTGCCTACCTACTTAATCAAGAATCACCTACCTTATGATTTTTGATGTGTTTGTGTGTTGTGTTTTCGTATATGCAACATATATATATATAAAAGACTGTTTGTTTGTTTCATTCATCACTCCTCACCCTCTACTACCTCTGCAGATCCTTTGTGACTAATCATGATCAACAGAAGAGGTTTTGGCGATGGTGATGAGTGCTGAAGCAGACGTGGATGCGTTGATGTTGTGAAGTTTTGGCGTCGCACTCATTCATGCGCACTCACACTATATACTTCGTTGGAAACAACAGGAATACAAATCAAATACGTCGGATTTATATATCCAGAGTGAGGAGGGTGACTGCGTCTGTGTGTGATGCAACACGTGCAAATCCAAGGCCTATCTGATTTGCAATCATGCCATTTCGTGGCAACCCATGTATCGTGGATATGTTTGTTGTGCAAGTGTACTCCTGCGGTGCGCCGGATGCTAACATTGCCCCTGACACTGACTTCCCACACCGCCGCTCACGACATCATCTTGTGTGTCGTGTCCTGTTCTGCGCCATACACACATCTTTTTTTTTGTTGTTTTTGTTTGTTTTGCTTGTTGTGTTTTGTGTTGATGTTGAGCTAACTCATCTTCTTCCTACCTACCCTCCATGCCTCTCTGCCCCTCTGCATGTTCTTCTATACACGTGCATGTGTCTGTCTGCGCCAGGCACCAACCACGTTGGGGAGAAGCAATCAAACTTCATGAATTCAAAGGAGATGACCATGACGAGCGTCATGTAGTGGTGAGCGTGTGCTCCTTGCTGCGGCTGAAGCTAATGTATTGCTGTTCCTCGTCTTCGTGTGTGTTGCTGCTCATGTTCGCCATCACCATCATCACGAACAACATTCTTTTCGTTCTCTTTCTTTTGATGCACACAATCTTCTCAGACCAGCCTTCTTCATGAAAAACAAAAAACAGTTTCTATGCCAACAGAAACAACTCATCTTTGTCTGTTCCTACCAAACTAAACATTAGCACCCCACTCTCCACCAACACCCACAACAACGTCATCATTGAACCATCACTCCACGTCACTGAGCTACGCATCTCGTGATGTTGGAGGCCATGCTCAGCTATCAAGTGCATCAGATGCCAATGCCATCACCCTTGGCAAGAAGCAGTAGCACCAACACCCTCAGCAACGCACGTACTCATCCAGAGGCTCTACCGGCTGACTTGCCGCAACATCTGCGTGGGACGGTGAATGGTGTTGCGGTGATTGATGATGGCTCTAAGGATTTACGTGATGTTGAGCCAACCTTGGAGCTCATCGCTTCCGCCGTGGTGATGAAACACCAGCTGTACATGAAGGCGAGTGTGTTGGATGGCCGCCAAGATGATGCACGGACGACGATGGATGCTACACAACATCAAGACTGCAGTGCGGATAGAACCCAGGAACATCTTCATGACCAACATGACGTAGAGCGCGTCTCTACGTCTTGTACTCATGCGCACCTTATTCGTGCGCTTAACACACAAGTGCAGCCACAGACCTCATCCATCTCCCCGAGAGATGCCATTCGTGCCGGCGGCTGCGTCATCTTCAGCGACGTCTTCGTTCATGAGCACCCAACCTCACCAGTTACGCAGCTCACGCATGAATACCAGCTCATTCAACAAGAACGTGCACGTACACGAGGTAAACGAGTGACGGCTACCTCATGCGCATCATCCAGAGACAGCACCTACGGCGGACGTGTACGTGGTGAGCAGCTGGAGCTGGTGGAGCTGGATCACTACCTGATGGAGGCGATGCGTGCAGAGAGACCATTGTTTCGCCGACAACCATCACAACAGCTGTATGGCCGAAGCACGTACCTCACCCGTGATGGGGAAGGGGTGCTGTGATGTCTATGCTCGTTGGGGATGCTCATGCGCAGCGTTCATCAGCACGTACTCACTCCATCATGTTCTTATCTGATTGTTAGTGCATCTGTGCCAACATGCGTTGTGGCGTGTATGACGATCGTCAATCAATAATGGAGGTTCCTCCAACTCTCTTCACTCAGAATTCTTCTTCCATAATTCTCCCATCTTGTTTTTGTTGCTTTATGTTTGCTCTGCCTCTTCAGCACTGTACAACACCAGCAACCATCATCATCTTTTTTTCTCTTGTTGTTGGTTGTTGTTGGTACGTACGCCCCCTCCCTAGCTGCTTTCTTTTGCACACCACCATACAGCACATTTTTTTTTGGCGATGTGTGGTATGATGGATGCCAACTACCTCGTTTTTGTTTTGGGTGCTGGATCATTAGTGAAAAAACGTGTGTGATGATGATTTTTGTTCTCTTCTTGATTGAGAGAAAATAATGAATGACTGACTTATGACGGACGTATGAAGCCTTTGTTTCGTGGAGATGATGGAACACCCTCTCCAATTTTTTGTGGCTTTACTTGTTCTTCTTTTTATTTTCTTTTTGTTGTTGTTCCACGACGTGCTCATCTACGATGATGCTCCAGCGCATATAACACTGCGCAACAACGTCAACGTAGCACTTCATTGACGTGTGTTTTTATCACCAACGTCGCCCCGGCTTCTTCTCCACGGGAGCGTTAACGTCACCAAAGAATGAAGAAGGCTTCTTCTCTAGGCACATGTATGAAGAAGAGGTTGGTGCATGTTAGGAGCTCAGCGGATTGTGTGCGTACTGCCCCCATGATGATGCTACACATGTTGGCCTTCATTTCTACTCTTTTCGTCTTTTCGTGAATACAGGATTGAGATCACTGGGCCTCACACTCAGTCATACTCCTTCGTCCTTCTCGTCCCGAGGGCGTGCTTTTTTTTTTCCTTCTTCAAGCGTGTGTACGAGTAGCGCAACACACAACACATTTGATTGTGTTGCGTAGGTTAGTTTTTCTTATTTCTTCATTTTTTTCTTGTAGTTGTGTGTGTGTGTGGCTGTGTGAGTCTTCACACATCTACGCATACACGCAGAATCACATCCCATGCCTCGACAGCGACGTAGGGATCCCTCCCGCAGTCGTGGCCCGCAAGATGTGAATCTGCCAGGGAATCCAGATCGTGTATATCGTGGCGTGTACCGCGGCGCACAACTTCCACGACTGCGTCGCTCCGACTTGCCACGCGCCAAGGCACCAAAAGGAGATTTGTATAAGTTTGTCTCAACTGGTGTTGCGATCATGGATCGGAATTGGTCTGTGGAGGAGCATCAGCTGGAGGTGGTGGCACCAGATGCCTGGATGGATATCATTCACAACTGGAAGCCACGACGGTCATCAACGCGGAGTGTTGTGTCTAGCTTGTACTCCGTCATGGACCAACAACCGCTGCCGGTGAGCGATGATCAATCTGGGTCTTGCTCCAATTCGATGGCTTCACAGCGTGCGCCACGCCCGAGGCAGATCTCCATGGCGGGTGGACGAGCACGCGAGAGCAGCATCGCCAACACCAACCAAAGCATCTATAATGAAGAGGAAGATGGCGATGATGATGAAGATGATGATGATGAGGCATCAAGTAGCGAAAGTGAGGAGGATGAGCTCGTCACCATGGTGAGTGAGCGGGCCATGAAGGACGTGCGCAAAGCCATAAAGCGCGGTGGGTGCTTCATCTTCACAGATAGCTATCTGTCCAGGCACCCGAACAGCAGCATCAGTCGCATGTCGGAGCGCTTTGAAAACTTTTACAACCATCGATTTGGTGATCAGGACGCCATCATGGCTCTTCTTGCCAACCGTGAAGGCACGGAGCAGCGCACGGAGCAGCTCTTCCGTGAGGCGCTGCTTCTCAAGCGGCCAGTGTACCGCATAAAAGGTGCGGAGAAGGTCTACGGGCAGAGCATGTATAGCCCTCGCATCATCACGAAGGAGGATGATGATAAACCATCCCCCAACCAACAAAAACGAAAGCAACAACTACAGGAACAACTGGAGCAACAACGGAAGCAGCAGGAGGAGCAGAAGGCCAAGCAGCGGAGGTTGCGTGATAGCTACAAGGATGGTGGTGAAGATCGTGAAGATCGCCAACGACACATCAAACGTGCGCTGTTTCAGGCGTTGGAGGATTTGGAGAACTCAAGCTCCAGCGTTAACATCAGCGATGTGACGGTTGGTGTGGTGAGCTCCGTCTCTGCACTCGATGTGAATAGCCCTCGTGGTCTTGGTGATTCACTCACGGCACTAACTCCCTAGTGAAATGCACACAACATACACACATTCATGATTTAGGTGTGCAGGACACCATCTAAAAATGGTTGTTGTCATTGATTTTTTTTTTTTTTTTAAATAATGAATAAACGCAGTGGCGCTGATGAGTTCCCCTCATCTTGGTGCTCCTCACTTTTTTTTTCTTTCTTTTTTTTTCATGGTTGCTGTTGATGGGAATAGAACGCGATGAGCGAGCGACGATGAAAGTTGGAGTGGTTTTAATCAATCATCACAACAACAACGTACTGTATCAAGTACGCTTGAGCGCTCACTCATGCTTGTTCTTCTCTGCTCAATGGCGATTTACGCTGTTATCATGCTTTGCCGGTGTTGTGGTTGATGGTTTGCTTGTTTCATTTCTGGGTGATGTTGTATTCTGTATTTCTTACTCGTGCAAACGAACGACCAACCACCAAGCAAGGAAGAGAGAAACGACGATCTGTGTGCATCAGCTCGCAGCATCCATCTCAGCAACACTGCAACTTTATACAGACGCGTCCTTTTCACCTGATATCCGTTTCCTCAGCTGTGAGGAGAAGGAGGCAGCAACGCTCGACTGTGCAGAAATTTTTTTTTGCTGTCCTTTTTCCTTTTTCTTCTTCTTTTCATTTTTGCTGATTTGTTCTTCTGGATCGTTGAGTTTCACCTGTACATGTTAGCCCCTTGGTGACTCCAGTGTGCTCAGGTGTTGCTGCGGTCGCGTACATCTTCAGCCAATGACGTCATGCGTCTTGAGGTGGAGAACACACTTCGTTTATGCGTCATTCACCACACAGCGAGGATGATGGCTGTGAGCTTTTTTTTTTTTATTCATCCTGCTTCTTTTTTTCTTCACTTTTCACGCTTTCAATTCCTCAGTTGTATTTTTGTTTTTCGCTCGCTCCGTGGATGTTCCTCNCCATTTCCTCAGCTGTGAGGAGAAGGAGGCAGCAACGCTCGACTGTGCAGAAAATTTTTTTTTTTTGCTGTCCTTTTTCTTTTTCTTTTTTCTTCTTCTTTTCATTTTTGCTGATTTGTTCTTCTGGATCGTTGAGTTTCACCTGTACTTGTTAGCCCCTTGGTGACTCCAGTGTGCTCAGGTGTTGCTGCGGTCGCGTACATCTTCAGCCAAAGACGTCATGCGTCTTGAGGTGGAGAACACACTTCGTTTATGCGTCATTCACCACACAGCGAGGATGATGGCTGTGAGCTTTTTTTTTTGGATTCATCCTGCTTCTTTTTTTCTTCACTTTTCACGCTTTCAATTCCTCAGTTGTATTTTTGTTTTTCGCTCGCTCCGTGGATGTTCCTCCATATCCCGTCACCTCTTCTTCTACTAGTTGTTTTTTGACGGATGTGTGTGTTGATGTGCTTCAACTGTCATCCGACGCACACATCCTCATCACTCATGTTTCTCATCTCTACCTGGAGGTGTATTCATGCTGTCATTGCTTTGCTATCTGAAGAAGCTATACCCAACAGTGTGTTTTTGTGTTGTTGCTGATGATGTGGCGGTGATGGTGGGGTGAAGCGTACGATCAGCTGCCATAGAGAGTAATAGCGCTTTTGTAGTATGTACGTGGTGCGGCGGATGCGCCAGAACACACAAGACAATTTCGTCATGGATAGAAGTTGCGGGGTTGGTGCGGCCATGATAAGTGTTTTGCAAACCTCCAACAAAAGTGCGTTTCTTCAATACACAACTTCACATCACAGGGCACTATCATTTGCAACTCTTTGGTTGTGTTCGCTAACATCATCTCCTCGGCTTCTCTTGTTTCTTCATTGTAGTTCGTAGAGCAGAGCACGTCTGCACTCTTCTTCTGACAGGGCCGTCAACGGAGTGCTGAAGTGTCTGTTTTTTTACCACCTTCGGTGCATCCACACGTACACGTACATAACTTGTGTTCTTTCATAGATTTAATTCTTCTTCTCCTCGCGTGTTGTTGGTCTTGTACGAACAGTCATGCCCAAGGCTTCATCACCCTCCAAGATGGAGAGGAAGCGGGCCCACTCCCCGGTTGCGGAGGACGATGATCATGATCAAACCTTTTTTGTGGATGAGGCAGATGGCGAGCGCTTCAAGATGGTCTTCCAAGGAGATCTCAATCGGCTGAGCGTGGCCAAGATACGTCGCTATCTGCGGCTGCACAACATCAACGATGAAGATGAGCTGCGGTACGAGGGAAGAGTGTTGTCGGATGATATGCGAGGAGCTGAGTTTGGTCTGAAGCGTGGCGTGGTATTAAAGCTACGCAAGCCATCACCTCCACGGAAGGCCGAACATCATCAAGCACACCACCAACAGCAGCAGCAGCAGCAGCAGCGCAACAACAACAACAACAACATCTCCGCCAAGGGCAGTAACATCAAGGCAAAGAACAGCAACATCAACGCCAAGAAGAAGCATGTGGAGGAGGCAGACTCGTGTAGAGATGGTGGATCACAGACCTTTGAAGAGCGTGTTCGCCTGAACAAGGATATGTTTGCCCTTCGCTTTCACATTGAGCGTGTTCGTGATGATGCGCGCAACACACGTGATGGAGCATCCATGAAGCTTCCCGCACTTCACGAGCGCCACTCGCCATCGCCCAATGCACCAACCTCTTCCGAGATGAGCAGCAGCGACCTCCCATCACCCACCGTATTGAAACTGAAGAAGAAAAAGTTGCTGCTCAACAAGGCATCATCACCGGCCTTCTCGGATGTGCTCGTTGATGCATCTGCTCCTGAATCGTACGGCCGTGGGGATCCTAATGTGGTCCGGCCGGCAAAGAATGCACGTGTTCGTGGATGTTCTCCTCCACGAAACAACAACAACAACAACAACACGACAAACAGCAACAAGAACAACGCCGTGAGTCCAGAAGAGATGTGTGGTGGCCCTTCCTTGTATATTCAGCGGTTGCACGAGATGCTCCGTCAAGCAGAGGCACTTGGATATACTCCAAACAACAACAACAACAACAACGCCACACCGCATCTTCAATCATCGGTGCTTCAGCTCTCACCACAACAATCCGGGCCACAGTATGAGATGCCACTTGGCGCGGGTGTTGCTCCGGACTCGCTGCGATCAACGCCAGCCGTAAATGCAGCAGCCAATGTTGCGACCTCCACGCCAGGTACCGCACGTCCTCCCCATACCAACACCGCCATCAACGACAACAACAACATAAACAGCAACAACGTCATGGAGGAGATCCGAGACGTCCGTGAAGCGGTGCTCGATATGACGGGGATGTTGATGGAAATGAAGAAGCGCGGTGTGCGGCACCTCTCTGCGAGCTCCTCCACCACCGACAGCAGCATCACGCTGCCACGTGAGGAGTACGCCACATATGGTGCAGCGGCTGGTGATCGAAGAGGTGTTCGTCAAGAGGATCACGTGGCATCTCTTCCGATGCGTGTGCCAAGTCCGCTTCGCCCATCGCATCGTGATCAGCAGAGACAGCCCATCATGGATGAATCTGGTGAGGAGGAATTTGCGCAACGTTTGCACGATGTTCTTCCACGTGCAGAAGGTGTGTTGCAGGCTCTTCTTGGTGCCCTCCATGTGGCAGCCTATGAACCCTTGTCAGCTCGGCAGCGTGAGGAAGGCCGTGGAGCAGTACCTCCACGTACATCATCCAAGAAGCAGCACATCACGCCACCTTCTCAATCGGTGTTTGCCGATGAAGACTCCATGCCAACAGGCAGGGCCATTGGGATGGAGCTCCGTGGCATTCGGGGTCTGCTGAAGGAGCTCGAGGCACGTGTAGAGGGCGGTGGTGAAGGGAGTGGGCGCCTGCACCCACAACAACAACAGCAGCAACAACAGCAACAACAACGTACGCCTCGGCAATCTCCCACATCCAAGGATGGCCATCTTCTACGTGCCACGACCCCACTCGGGCAAGATCTTCGTCGTGTGATTAACTACACCGAGCATGCTCTCGTGGATTTGGTGGAGGTGCTGCAGCAATCACAGCGCTCACAACATGATGCAGCTGAACGGAGCTCTCCACGACCAGAGAACCAACGCATTTCTCCCGATGCAGGACGAAGGCACTCGCCACGTCATGCCGCTCATCACGTGCAGGATTCAACATGTGCCAGAGTGGCGCAGCCGCCACCGTCTCAGCGCTCACTCAGCGGACGCCGTTCATCACCTCTACAGAGTGCGTCGGTACATCAACATCGGCGGCGCGGGGAGCATCATCGTCACCCATCCAGTGGGCGGAAGGAGGCTGCGGAGAGCAGAGAGGAGGCGATTCTTCACGAAGTGCACGACATTCATCAAGCGTTGCGCAATCTGGTGATGAGAGAAGATGAAGGAGCGGAATCACGTACCTCGCCCATTCGCGGTCAGAGGCATCCATCTCAACACGCTGGCCGCTTCTCTGCAGATGTACCATCGCCACACTCATCGGCTGCACGATCTGTAGATACACGATCAACGCGACCTCCCCCACCCTCATCCGCCACAGATGCTCCCATCTACGATGGCCAACGTCTTCACGAAACGGTACAGCGTGCAGAGCAAGTGATTCATCATTTGCTGCACATTGCGCAAGGCCAGCCTAACGTGGTTGCTGCCGCCAACAACAACAAGATGGGAGAGGCACCGAACGTCTCCACCCTTGAACGAAAAGACACAAAACGCTTTGACCAAACACCATACTCTGGCCCACTCGGAGTAGGTGTTGGCGCACAAGATACATCCACGACGGGCTCCACGCTGATTCAGCAGAGTGTGGTGGAGCAGCTGGGCAGTGTGCAGCACATGGTGGAGGATCTTGCACGTGTGGTGCGCTCACAGCATAATCTTCATGATCCATCGACGTCATCGCCATCGGCTGCTGTTGGCGCGGCTCGTACAACGCCAGTGTCACGCCAATTTGAGGTCCTTCCGTTGCCGCCGAGCGCCACCGGATTTGGGGAGTTTGCTTCCGCACAGTTGGGGCAACAACAACACAACCGCTCTGCTCCTGCATCACCTCCCCTGCCACAACAACAACAACAACAACAACAATTTGATGTGGATGGCGGCGTTCCTTCGCATGTTGTGGAGAAGCGCTTGAAGCACATCACCGTAGAGGTGGAGGAAGTACTCAGCGGACTGACGCAGCTCGTGCGGGCACTGGAGGAGCGTGGCATCTCACCCACAACAACCATTTCAAAGACTATGAATGATGGCAGCTCACGCCACACCTTGCCGGAGCCAAGCTACGAAAACCGAGCAGCTCCACACGCATCAGCATCCAACGTCGTTGATCAACCACAGCAGATGGCGTTCCGTGAGCAGTTTTATACGGAATTGCCATCACAAGCAGTTGAGGTGGCACCCATGACAGAGCTCCATCCTGGGCAGTCTGCTACACTGCAGCTTTCCACGCAGATGCGCTCATACAATGACGTGGATGTGCAACAACAACAACATCCGTATTCGGGATCTCTTCAATCACAACATAGTCCTTTGTCTCAGCAATCCTCGCGCCAGATCTCTGGCCGAGGATCGTTGGGCTCACAGCCGACGAACGCCAACAACAACAACATCATCTCTTCACGTGGTAGCACGAAACAACTTTATAGGCAGGCACTGACGATGTTAGGTGATGTGGAGAACATCCTTGGGGATTTAAGAGGCATCGTGGGTAACGAGGGCCAACCAGCACAATCATAGATAGAGTGATGATGATGATGATGATGATGATGATAGATCTTGATCACCATCATCCAGCAACGCATTCATCCCATTCGTCCACCGTGGCGATGTGCCGTACACACACCATATATAGATAGAGATGGCTTTAACGTGGCTGCATTCGTCTATGTGCCTTGCGGCGTCATGGATGATGCCTGTCTTGACGCACGACGCTTTTTTTTTTCCTTCTTTTCTTTCGTATCAGATTATCAGTATTTGTTTCGTGCTTCATCTTGTGTATTGTCATACCCACACACGTGTGCCTACCTCATCAATAGTGTTAGAGTGAAGCATGTGTTGGTGTATGTGTGCGCGCACAGAGGATGAAGGCATCTTGTTTCTTCTTTTGTTCTCCGCACCTCGTGTGCTGGTGGAGAGTATAGAGGCGGCATAGATCGTGAACGCACACATCTTGTGTGAAGATGTAAAAGCGAAAAAAAAAAGAGCTACTCTGCGACGTGTGTGATACGTAGGAGCACGATGAAGTGCTGTTTCTGCTTCCAACAAAATGTTGCTGGTTCATTCTTGCTCTTCTTGATCACAGACAGCTCACTGTAGTTGCGGAACTCTTTTTGTTTGCTGGCAACACAACAGCAGCACATATCATCTGAGGTGATGGCCGCCACCATCGTGGATGAGGTGCTGCTGAGTTCCATCCTCACCCCAACGTCTTCATCGCCGCCACGGAATGCGCACATGCACGTCTTCTACATCAAGCGTGAAGCATCTCGCCAACGTTTTGAGATGCAAATGGAGGGAAATTTGCAGAGCCTGACCATAGACAAGATACGCCGATACCTCCGCATGCAGGGTGTGCCAGATTGCGATGAGCTTCATTTCCACGGCGTTGTCCTGCGTAGTGGGCAGCTCTGCGGTGATGTGCAGCTCGTGGATGGGGCCACAATGGAGCTCATTGCACGCCATGCTCCACCACCCATTTATTATGAATCATCCGCGCACTCTGGTGCATACCGCGATGGTAATGATGATGATCATGAGCCAACTCTTCGCTGCACTTCCGTAAAGTACGAGGATAGCTCATCATCAGCATCATCGTCATCGCTGGATGGTCGCGTGGTTGATGGAGTTGTGCAGAGCTACACAAGAAAATCTAAGAAGAGCGACGGCGCACTTCCCGTCGTTCAGCTCACGGTGAAGGTGGTTAATTTGCACACTGGAGCTTGTGATGTGAAAGCATCCGTGGAACCTCAACGTAAGTGGCCGCGGAAACCTGTGATGGAGCTTGGTGGGGGCTTGCATCATCATCCAGATGAACCAAAAAAGCGTAGACGTCGTCGTGGCAAGTATCGCGCGCTCGATGTGCCAATGAGCCCGTTGGAGTGCGTGGAGTGCTGCAACTCCATGGAATTTGCCAGGACGGCATCTCACAGCAGCGATCAGCGACGCCAACACAGCCGCTCTGCCTCCACGTCTGGGCGCTTTTTATCATCGATGCATAAATCGCCCACCTTTGCTGATGTTCCTCGTTCCACGGAACCTCGTTCCTTCAGTGATGTACTGCCATGTGTACGAAGGAGCTATCCATCTCGTGGGAGTCGTGGTGATGATGGCAGCCCAACTGCTCCTCCATCCATCCTACTTCCATCTATACAACTGTACGAATGTACGCCACATGCGGAGGTCCATCACAACTCACGCGACCAAGGCCATGCGATGATGCACCATTCCGTGAGCACCCAAACCGCGCTCGGCCATCATCAGGCCTCTTCTCCTGTGTATCACTATGCAACACAACAGGACGTTTGTGATGATGATGATGATGATGATGAAACTTTGAGCATCCACTCACCCTTGCATACGTGCCGACCATCGATTCACAAGATGGATCGTTGCACCAACACGGAACATCTTCACTCAGTGGAGCAACTACCTCATCGTGATGCATGCACCCCACAAAAGCCTCGTGTGCTCGTGGAGCGCAGCAAAGACCTCTCCTGTGGGTCCTCTGGGCACCTTCGAACACATGTGCAGCGTGTAAGCTCCGTGAAGATGTGGATGGCGGCGTTGCCACCTCCGATGCAGTTCTTGGCCGTGGAGCAACCAACAGCAGAGCTGGCCAACATTCCGAAGGATTCATTGGAGGTGTGCAACTCACGACGAGCAAGTGAGGCTGGAGATGTTGTGGTGCCAGAAGCCCCGGCACCCAAGACGTCTGGCAAAGAAAGCACCCCAACGACGGTAGCATCATCTCAGCCATCCACCAACAAACAAACCATCACATCCGTTGAATCATTCCGGTGTGCTCCGCCCGATCAGCAGTCTGCGGCCATCTTTGCTACCCTGAAGGGTGTGGAGGACAACACACGTCAGGTGCTTCATCAGCTAAAGATTGGTGCTCCAACACAGGGGTGCTTCACAACACGGGTGCCATCATCATCGGGTGGAACTCCGCTGGACCTTCCTCACGTGGGAGATGCGCACCATGATGGCCATGAAGATGATAATGGGAGCGGTCAGAACCAAACACACCAACACGAACACACTATTCCAACGGATCCGAACGTTGCCATGGAGCTCAGCAAGAACCTCTCACGGGGTTCTTCTGCCAACGTTGGCACGTGTGCTCGACGAGTGAGTTCTGCCACGATGTGCATGTCAGCGCTGCCACCTCCGATGGACTTCTCCGTGGCGGAGCAGCAAACGATGGAACTCCCCAACACATCAGAGACCTCCCTGGAGGTTTGTACGTCACTGCAAGCCAACTCCATTCTGTCAGACCCTCCCGGAGAGTTTCTGGCAACGCGTTCGACGGTGTTGTTTGGCAATCTTCCCATCACAACAACGGAAGCCTTTGGCTCTGCCACCCCAGCTGAGCAGGCACAGACACTTTCGATGGTGGTGGTGCAGCTGAGCGATATGCATCGCCAACTTCGCCAGCACGTCATGACGGATCATGAAGAAAAGCAACAACAACAACAACAACAACGTGAGAAACATGCACCGGTAGCTCCATCAGCTGTGGTGTTTCCACCCATCGTTGCACGTGCCGGTGGAGGTCGGGGCAGCACAGGAGGTGCGCAGCCTGTGGCTCACTCCACGTGTGTGGAGATGCGCGCTAGTCGTGAGATGATTCAGACCTCGCCACTACAAAAATCTTCTCAGGGCCTGACCTTGATGGAAAAGACGAAGACGACTCCATCTACCAACCAGAAGAAGAAGGAGCTCTCACAGCCCTCTACGCGTGCAGATGCACACGCACCATCTCCGTCCTCGATTGTGTCCATGGAAGAATTCCGAGCTGCATCGCCAGAAGCACAGGCGAAGGCCTTCTGTGATTTGCTGGAGCGGCTGCAGGAGCTGAGCCGCCAACTACGTCAGCGGATGCAAGAAGGGAAGATATACTTTGAAGGGGAGGATGGCAGGAGGTCATGCTTATCCCAAGGTGCATCGTGCGTGGAGGCAGAGAAGCCTGCATCGCCAGAGGAGGTGATGGGCGCCGAGGATACGGCGGTGCAACAACGTGCGCTGCTGATGCTATCGGATATGGAGCACATGGTGGAGGAGGTGCAGCGCCATGTGGAGGCTTCAAGCTTGACACAAGAGGAGGAGCACTCACCCTGGCAGCCCACGTCGTGGCCCGTGGATGAACCTAACCCATCGCCCTTGTTGGCGCGCGAGGCGGCGCGGATGGATGGCGGTGTCCAGCCAACTTTTATTTCTCTGAATGGGTTCAGCTCTGCCGTGCCGCGCGATGCTAAGACGAAGATGCCTTCACTAGTGAGTGGCCAGATGGATCAACCCGAGACTGCACCACCGGTTGATGCTGCCGGTGGTGGAACTACGCGACGCCATCGCGAGATGCGCTGC
Source organism: Jaenimonas drosophilae (assembly GCA_030849065.1). Lineage (NCBI taxonomy): Eukaryota > Euglenozoa > Kinetoplastea > Trypanosomatida > Trypanosomatidae > Jaenimonas > Jaenimonas drosophilae. The sequence goes on from JASAON010001412.1 coordinate 20,270, forward strand.
CATGCGCCACCGCGGCTGTCGGTGTCGGTGATAAACAGCATTTTGGAGAAGGACTTTATCCAGCCACAACCTCACCAACATCCCTCCACCCTCCCACACGTGGATGATGATCGCCACATGAGCCTTCCTCCCCTCTCCCTGCCCCGGCAGGCCCCCTCTCCCTTGACGAGCATCATCAAACCCAACAACACATCTCCCGACATGTTGGCTGAGTCTGCCAACAAGAGGCGGGTTACATTCACCACCCACGATCCCCCACCCCTTCCTCCTGCTCCAGGTGTGCGCGCCGAGCACCATGAGGAAGATTTTTATTTCACGGCGGTCATGGGCATGCTCGGTGAGGTGGATGCCTCCCTGTGCAACGCGGGAGAGGCGCTGCAACGTCTGGCCAAGGAGGTATCATAAAGCATCGTGCAGCAACGGTTCTTGTCTGTCTTCCCCTGAATCGATCACCTGAGATTAGGTTCTCGAATGAATCATCATTCATTCATCTTTTTTTGTTTTTATGTGTGTTTTTGGATGGATGGAGTGCACTGACCTAATGCTGTGCCGCTGTCCCACCGTTGCCACCAGTGTTTTCCATTGAAGAATGATCTATGGATGTTCGTGTCTTCTTCTTCTTTTTTTCGCTCGTGTATCCATGCGGTGTTTTTATCTTCTGTATCCTCTAATCCCACCTTTTGTTTTTTTTCTTGCTTTGTGTGCTGCGCACCATCTCCAACCTCCCTCAAGAGATGTGTTGTGCAGGAGTACCCGAAGGCAATCTCCGCCTCTTCTCGTGTGATGATCGACGTATGTTTCCTCTATACAAGAATGTTGTTTTGTGTGTCTTGCGTGGACTACAATGAAAAAAACCTCCCCCCCTCTCGCCTTCTTCCCACACGAAGAGAGAAGAGAGAACATGGATGATGGAGGTTGATGTATTTCTATAGTTACTGTTTGCGTGTTTCATCATGAGAAGCAAAACAACACCAAATATCTCCATCACTGCATAACAGGAGGACGCCAATCAGCACCACCCAATTGTACTTCTCGAGTGACTCATATGCACATGCTCTGCTTCATCTTCTTTTTTTTTTCGTTCGTTAATCTCGCGCTAGAGGAATTTGATCATGCAGATCTTCGTGAAGACCCTCACGGGCAAGACCATCGCCCTGGAGGTGGAGGCCAGCGACACCATTGAGAATGTGAAGGCCAAGATTCAGGACAAGGAGGGCATTCCTCCGGATCAGCAGCGCCTCATCTTTGCCGGCAAGCAGCTGGAGGAGGGCCGCACCCTTGCTGACTACAACATCCAGAAGGAGTCCACGCTGCACCTTGTGCTGCGTCTCCGTGGTGGTGTGATGGAGCCCACCCTCGTGGCCCTCGCCAAGAAGTTCAACTGGGAGAAGAAGGTGTGCCGCCGCTGCTACGCTCGCCTCCCCGTCCGTGCCACGAACTGCCGCAAGAAGGCCTGCGGCCACTGCTCCAACCTCCGCATGAAGAAGAAGCTCCGATAAAATCAATGATCGAGCATGGTGTCATGGGGGGTTGCGTCCATCGATGGATGATGTTCGTCGTTGTCTGACGGTGTGGGGCATGTATTCCTCATTTTTTCATTTCGTTCATGATTATCTCATAAAAGATTCTCTGCGACCCGTCAAAACAAGGGGCCATGCGATTGCGCAACGTCACCTACATCCATCAATGTTCTCTCTTGATGATACTCTTACTCATCTTCCTGTGTGTTGATGTGCTTTTGTGTAGGAAGGGCTGAGCACCGTCTCCTTCACGGTTCACAGAACATCACTGTGCTCCCAGCCACTGAAGAACTCTTGTCTAGCTCCTCTCTAGTCTTGCTGCACGAAGCACCACCAACCACACCAACACACATATCCTGCTCTCTCTACTTCATTCATTGCTGTCACCATGTCCTCCGACAACCATGGTGCCATCCTCGTTTCTCAGATTGGGCAGCTCATGAATAGCATCTCCAACTGCAGCGCACCACCAGACCCCACTGTTATCGAGCGCTCTTTTGATCTCATGATGCACCTCGAACGTCTCTTCATTCACATTCTACAAAACATGATGGAGGATGAGATGGAGCCCAACTCCCCGCTCACCTCACCCCGCCAAACTACTCCGTCTGCGGCGGACTTCGCCAGTCGTAGTGCAGCATCTCGCCAGCCTGTACTCCCCGCGGCACCGCGACGCCCCAACATCCAAGACGGCCGTCATAGTCCTCAAGCGCCGCGCACGCACCTCCGCAAGCACAAAACGCTGGCCGCACAGTTACAGCAACTGAAGCAGCTGCTCCATGCACTTCGCCATGCCATCACAGACCCCACACCGCTCACTCAACGTGGCCCACATCCACCAACCACACGCACAGTTCCCATCTCTACACAACACTACCAAATAGCCGTCCAACACATTCACGAGATGATCACACAGCTCTATACTCTCTTCCAAGATCGTCTAGGACACTCCATCAGCCGTA
>JASAON010001413.1:0-22853 GCA_030849065.1 Jaenimonas drosophilae
AGAAAAAAAAAGTCCTTCCTTGCTTCACGTTCTTGCGGCGGTGTGAGTGGTGGGGCGTGGGGGGGGTGCGGATTCTCGTTAGTTGCCGTTTGCCTGTGTCTGCGTGGGGCGGGGGCGGGGGTTGCTCCAAATGTTGTGGCGAAGTTCTTCCGGTAGCTCCGTTACAGAGTAGATCTCATTACACAGGATTGACGCGTGATGCGATCAAGGTATCTTTTATGAAGCTGATTATATTATTTACAATACATGGGCCGTCAACATTGTCGTGGGTGTAATTGCCTTGATAACTATCTGTGGTTTCACCTGTCATTTCCTAAGCTGTCCGTTCCTAAATTTTCCTCTTCTTTTCTCTCTCCTTGTTTTATCAATTAAGAATCCTTTTTGATTCTCAGATTCTGAAGTTGGTACCATGTCGCTGAAGGAGCGACTTGAGGAAAGCGCTCGCCCAAAAAGCATCCCCAAGAATCAGCTACAGGCTAATGTGAACAACTGCCTTGAACTGGCAACAAACCCTCAGCAGCTTTACAGGTTTCAAGCTCCAAAGAACTTTTCTTACAAAGGCAATGCCGTTGTTCCCGGTGCGGCATCTCAGAGTCTCCGTTCGCACGGAGCACCACGACAGGTTCCACAAAAGAATGACTACCATTCTTACGACGAACGCGACATTGAGCTCATGAGATTGATTCAAAAAGCAAGCCGCAAACCGAAGTTTAACACTGAAACTGGATCAGTGGCACCAAACGACGAGCCGTTACTGAGAGAGCTCAAGACAGCAGCGGATGTAATTGCGTTCTTTTCGGCTAATGGAAGCAGCAGTCACGTGAAGTATGTTCTTCTGAACCGCGCCCCTAGAAAGCTTGAATTTCGACCGTATGATTTGCTTGTTGTCCCGCAAGGACTCGAGGATCCCAACCACTACATCATGAGTGCCACTGGTGTTGTCCACGTTCGACCTGGCCTTCCCTCTGACGTAACGACGCTTGCGGACTGGATGAAAGAAGCCTCGCTGTTCAACGTTCTCAGGAAAATTCCGTTCTTCAAACACTACTTGCTTTACAAGGCGTTTTTTGGCTGGTACAAAAATTTGCGTGCCAAAAAATTTGCTGCGACAAGGAAATTGCTGGCGAAAGACTTTTTGCTGTCGAAGGCAACTTTTGCAACTCCCGCTGTGGATTTGTTGAAGACGTCACACGATCTTTCAACAGCTTCTTTGGTTATGTACGAGCCCCAAGGCAAGCACGATTATTGTGTTGAAGATTTCCATGTCGTTCAACTGAAGCAGCGCCAGAAAGCAGCGAGCTCATTTCACACAAGTTGTGAGCGTATTGAAGGAAAACTTGCCAAGCTTATTGATCTTCTTCAGAGACGCGCTGATGTTCCAGATCTGAACACGCGCGAAGCACTAGAGCAGTATCTCCTCGCGAATGCTGGAGATGAGAAGGATACGCGCTCTCAACGAAAAATGAAATCGATGTTAGATGCCAAGGCTGAGCAGTTTCAACGAATGCGCGAACTCAAGAGAAGCATTGTGGAATACTCCAAACTTGACGTTTTCATCAGACTGGTCGACTTTATGTCCTCGCAGAATGTTTACCGTAATGTCTTGAAGACGTTACAAATTCTCATCAACACTATCCGCGACCAAGGAAAGGAGGAGATTCGAAAGCTGGGATTTCAGGTTCTCCTTCAGCCAACGGATGATGATATGGTGTTCAACCCAACTGAAGACATTGTACAGAAGGTGTGCGGTGATATCTTTAGTGGATGCATCGAAGTGGCGGCAGCAACTGATCGGCTATGCGATCAAAAGTTCTTCAAGTCATACTTCACAAGGATGCCAAAAATCTGGAATATTGGGTCAGAGTTGCGTTCCGATGCTCGATTGTGCTATCTGCTCGACAGCACCATGCAGCTGATTCATCGAGACTATGAGCACGCAAATGCTCGGATGGATACGTACGCTACAACACTGCCACATATCTACTTTCTTCAGAAAGAGTGGTCAGAAATTGAGGAAGAGAAGAAACAGGAAAGCAACGAGGAAGTTCTTTCCTGCATGAGCCTGGCGAAGCTTTATCGCCGTCTGCAAGAGGCGCATGATGCACTTCGTGTGTTGATGACTTCTTTTGTTGGACACATGCTGTGGATCAATGCAGCGAAGCTCAAGACTGAGATTGAACCAAGGATGCATATTTTGCGCGAAGACATCGACTCGACTCTGAGGACTACTACCTGTAGCTTGGTTAAGGATCTGAATGCTTATTTCAAGCAGAAAACTCAGCAGCTGAACGAGCGCCCACAAACCCTCTCTGAGTTTGCTGAATACATTGCTCATTACAAGGCTATTGTTGCTGCGTCGAATCAAACGGATGCAACTGTGTCACAGGCTGAATCACTTTGCGAGCTGATGGATCGTCAGCAGGTCGAGTTTCTCGAAGACGAAGACAAACAGCTGAAGGAGCGGACACTTGGAAACAACACAAATTCCTCCTTGTCCCTTCATGTTGTTTTTGATGAGGCGAGACTACATGCCGAGGAGTTCATCGAGGAGCATATTGCTGCTCACATTGAAACACTCCAGGGCGAGGTTGGAAATGTTGAGGATGAATGCGCCGGTCTCCAACAAATTCTCTCTGGAGAAGAGTTTGTTGTGCTTACCAATAACACTGAGCCTGTTCTTCAGTACTTGGAAGATATCAACTCGAAACTTGAAGACATCAAGAACAGTGAAGTGCAGCTCACTCGATTTGGAAAGTTGTTTGATCAGCCTGCGTTCGATTGGTCTTTCGTTGCGCAGACAAATGCGGTGTATCAGGTTCGCAACGAGACATGGCACCTTTTGGATATGTTCAACAAGAAGATTGAATACTGGTTTGATTGCCCATTGAAGAGCCTCGATACAGGTGAGATGGAGGAGCAGGTCAGCCATATGATCCGTAGAGCAGGAACAGTAAACCGTACTATCCAAGAAAAGGAGTATGAAGATGAGCTTGCTACTCATCTTTTGGACGAGCTGCAGGCAATTCGTGTCAATATCCCTGTGATTCACGATTGCGGTAATAAGCATATGACAGCCGACCACTGGAATATTGTTCTGAAACACATTACTGGCAATGCTCACAGCTACCACGATGGATTGAATCTGCGCTCGCTACAAGAGAGAGATATTTTCAGCTACAAGGAAGTTCTTTCTGAGCAATCAGGGCTGGCAACAGGCGAGTGGAAGATCACCAATGATTTGGAGGTCATCAAGAACATTTGGGACAACGTTATGTTTTCCACGATCCCTTACAAAAACCGCGATGGTGTATTCATTCTTGATGCGCTTGAAGAGGTTATTCAGCAGCTTGATGATCATCAGATTGAGCTTCAAACGATCATGGCCTCCCGTTTTGTGGCGCCAGTGCGCGAGAAAGTAGAGAAGTGGATTTTTGATCTTCGGCTTGTTGGTGATGTGATCGAACAGTGGATTACCCTTCAAAAGAATTGGATGTATCTTGAGTTCATTTTTTCGTCGGATGATATCAAGGAGCAACTTCCCGAAGAAAGCGAGCAATTTGATGCCGTTGACCGCTTGTTCCGTTCTCTGACTTCGAAAGCTCACAGCGCGAAGAACGTCTACGCTATTTGCACCGAAGAAGGCCTCCTTGATGAGCTGAAGCATAGCAATGACAATATTGATCACATTCAGAAGCGGCTGGAGGACTACCTGGAGACGAAGCGCATTGCGTTTCCGCGTTTCTACTTCCTCTCCAACGACGAGCTTCTGTCCATTTTGTCCGATGTCCGAAATCCAAAATCTGTTCAGCCCCACCTGTCCAAGTGCTTCGATTCCATTGCGTCCCTTATCTTTGCTGATAAGGAGTACACTGAAATTGTGGGAATGATGTCTGGAGAGGGTGAACGCGTCATGTTTGAAAGTACAGTGTACCCCGTAGGCAGTATTGAGCAATGGCTTAATGAAATCGAAATCATGATGAAGGCCAGTTTGCTGATGCACATGAGAAAGACAATGGAAATGTATCCGCAAAAGAAGCGAGAGGAGTGGTTTTTTGACCACCCTGCGCAGTGCATTCAGGCAGTTGATATGGTTGTTTGGACTGGTGAAGTCGAAGATGCTATTCAAGGAAACAGTCTCATTCCATACTACGCTCAGTATCAACAGCAGATTCTTCGAATGGTGGACCTTGTGAAGCGTCCTCTTAGCAAATTGGAGCGAACACTAGTGTGTACCTTGATTGTTCTCAATGTTCACAGCAGAGATATTGTTCAATTGCTCGGCTCTGAGGAAGTAACGAAGTTGGGTGACTTCTGCTGGTCGCAACAGCTGCGGTACTACTGGGAGAAAGATGCAACAGTAAACGGTGGAATGAATGTTGGCATTCAGCATTGCAGCGCACATTTGTGGTACGGTTATGAGTACCTTGGAAACCAACCGCGCCTTGTGATCACACCTCTAACCGATCGTGCATTCTTAACATGCACGAGCGCCCTCGCAATGAATTTGGGTGCTGCTCCCCAAGGACCTGCCGGTACTGGTAAGACTGAATCAGTGAAGGATCTTGGAAAGGCATTGGCTCGTCAAGTGGTTGTGTTCAACTGTTCTGATGGTATCAACTACAAGACTATGTCTCGAATGTTCGCGGGTCTCGCCCAGGCCGGTGCTTGGGCTTGTTTCGATGAGTTCAATCGTATTGAGCTGGAAGTGCTCTCAGTTATTGCGCAGCAGATGCTAGAAATTACGACTGCACTAAGTCAGAACCTTGAGAGCATGAATTTTGATGGTCACCCAATTCGTCTGAGCAAGAACTTTGGTGTTTTCATTACGATGAATCCTGGCTATGCAGGCCGTACTGAGCTTCCCGACAACTTGAAAGCTCTGTTCCGCCCAATCTGCATGATGATTCCTGATTATGCTCTCATTGCAGAGATCATGTTCTACTCTGAGGGATTTGCTGATGCTCGGACACTCGCTCAAAAGATGGTGCAATTGTACAAGTTGAGCTCTGAGCAGCTCTCAAAGCAAGATCACTACGATTTCGGTATGCGTGCAGTGAAGTCAATTTTGGTAATGGCAGGTGCGTTAAAGCGCCAGAATCCGAACGAGAATGAAGATATGCTCCTCATTCGTGCCATGCGTGACGCTAATGTACCCAAGTTCTTGCGTGAAGATACTATCTTGTTTATGGCCTTGGTCAAAGACTTGTTCCCCACTGTGGAGATTGAGGAAAATGAAAGTGAGCTTTTAACCAAGTACTTGAAGGCGCAGATGGAGAAGGACAAGCTGCAAATCGTCGACGGAATGATCACCAAGTCATTGCAGCTCTTCGATACTCTTGTGGTTCGTCACGGTGTGATGATGGTTGGCCAGACGTTCAGTGGCAAAACCACAGTCGTACGATCGGTACAGAAATCCCTCACCACAATCAAAGCTGATGGCCATGATGAAGAAGGCAATGTTCCCCTCTTCAACTCTGTGCATATCCACCTCCTTAACCCAAAGTCCGTTACTATGGGTGAGCTGTACGGTCAGGTAAACGAGATCACTCGTGAATGGACGGACGGAATTCTGAGTGATATTGCGCGTAACATTACCCGTATGGCGCAGACGAAGCCCGACCGTCAGTGGGTCGTTTTTGATGGGCCAGTGGATGCAGTATGGATTGAAAACATGAACACTGTTCTTGATGATAACAAGCTACTTTGCTTGTTCAATGGCGAGCGTATTAAGCTCCCTCAAACTGCGACGTTCATGTTCGAGGTTCAAGATCTGCGCGTCGCGTCTCCGGCTACCGTCTCTCGTTGCGGTATGGTGTACATGGAGCCTTACTACCTCGATGGACATCGAGGCTGGATTCCGGTTGCCACAAGTCTTGTACAGAAGAAAGCCACAATGTACGAGAAGGTGAAGGCAGATAGACTGCTGGAACTTCTACACGCGCTCCTACCTGACACGTTGGACTTCATTCGCAAGAACTGCCGAGAGTGGATTCCGTCTGTGGATGCCCAACTGGCAGTGAACTGCATCGAGCTACTCTGTGGATTTATCCGAACGTACTCAGACGCTTCTCCCTGGCCCCGTGGCGCAGTGAAGCCAATTGAGGAGCCCGATGATTCGGCTAACAAGGTTGACGAATTCGGCATGAAGATTGACAATGATGACGCGGACAAGTATGACCCTCCGGAGCAGTTCCGTTGCCCACCGATTACGGAGCCTACCGTCCCCGAAGACGAGGGGCGTCTCTTTGATATGTACTTCGTCATGGCATTTGTGTGGTCCGTCGGTGGAAACATTCGCGACGATTTTCGTGCGCCGTTTGACAAGTTTGTGAAGGAGAAGGTCAACCAGGTCCTTCCAGGCATGTTGGGCTTAGGTGAGGATATTCGTGCCTACGACTATGTCGTGCACCGTCCGTCGCAAAAGTTCATTACTTGGAACCACCTTGTCAGCGACTTCTACTACAAAAAGAACACACCCTATTTCGACTTGGTGGTTCCCACCGCAGAAACGGTTGCTCTCAAAACCCTCCTTAGTGTGCTCACATCCACTTCTCAGCACGTGCTAGTGAACGGCGTCACAGGTACAGGCAAGTCACTTGGGCTTGCGAGCTTCATTAGTGAGTGTCTGCGCGGCGACGATCCGTCCAGCTCGTGGGAGTACTTTGCTACTGTGCTTTCCGCTCAAACCCGAAGCAAGGATATTGAGGATCGCCTCGAAGCCAAGCTTTACAAGGTCCGCAGCAATGTCCTTGGGCCCGTCCCTGGCAAGCGTGCTGCCTTCTTCGTCGATGATTTGAACATGCCTGCACTGGAGACCTACGGCGCGTCCCCACCGATTGAGCTCCTCCGACAGCTCATTACTCAGGGTGGGTTCTTTGACAAGCACAAAACGCCTGCTCTCTTCAAGGAGCTGCACGATGTTGTGTTCCTCTCTGCCTGTGGTGTCCCAGGAGGTGGCCGTAACGATTTGACAATGCGCCTAACCTCGCGATTCCACCTCATTTGCCAGCCATCGGTGTCTGAGTTCTCCACGCGACGAATTTTTGGATCAATTCTCTACGGCTTCTTCCGCGAGTGGAACTCAGCGGAGATCACGGAGCTCGCCACGAAGTTAGTTCAGGCCACTAAGGACTGCTATGAACGCATTACTCTGGAGAAGCTCCCAACGCCTACGCGGTCTCACTACACCTTCAATTTGCGTGACTTCAGCAAGGTGATTCAGGGTATTATGCAGATCTCCGTCCGAACCAGCGAGTCGAAGGAGAAGATCTGCCGCGTCTTTCTTCACGAGGTGACTCGAGTCTTCCACGATCGTCTGGTGGATGCTGGTGATCGGCAGTGGTGGTGGAGTACCGTGGCACAGGTATGCAAGAACAATTTCGAAATGGAGTGGAGCGATGAGAACGAGAAGGTGCTCTTCGGTGACTACATGCGACGCGACCGCGCGCAGTACGAGGAGATTGCCGAGCTCCACAAGGTCCAGGAAGCGTTCACGGAGTACCAAGGCGGCTTTAACCTCGAGTACAACAAGGAGGTTGAGCTAGTCTTCTTCGATGACGCCATCAGCCACGTCTCCCGTATTTGCCGTATTCTCCGTCAACCTCGCGGTAATGCTCTGCTAGTTGGTATGGGAGGTACCGGCCGAAAGTCTCTGTGCAAGTTAGCTGCCTTCATGTGCAATCTTCCGATTCATGAGGTGTCAATCTCTCGTACGTTCTGTATGGCAGAGTTCCATGAAGCGGTCAAGGCAGTGCTGTTGGATAGCGGTTGCCATGACAAGCCCGTACTCTTTTTCTTGTCTGATGCTCAAATCGTGTATGAGGAGATGCTGGAAGATGTGAACAACCTCTTGAACACTGGCGAGGTCCCTAACTTGATGCAGCCTGAAGACGTCGACGCAATTGTGGAGGCAGTGCGTCCATTTGCCAGTGCCGCTGGCAAGCAGGAGACACGAAATGTGATCTTCTCTCACTTCGTTTCGCTGTGCCGTGACCACGTTCACGTTGTGCTTGCAATGTCTCCCATCGGAGATCAGTTCCGTCGTCGTCTGCGTATGTTTCCTTCACTGGTGAACTGCTGCACCATTGACTGGTTTGACCAGTGGCCTTCTGATGCCCTGGCTTCCGTGGCCTCCAAAGTCCTCTCCAACGTGCAGGTGGAGGATGACGTGAAAGAGCGTCTGATTCAGCTCTGTGTTTCTATCCACTTAGATGTGCAGGAGCAATCAGAGCAGTTTTTTGAAGAGCTTCGTCGACGCAACTACACAACCCCGACTTCCTATCTGGAGCTTCTCACTTGCTATCATAAGCTGCTTCAGGAGCAGGACAAGCTGGTGATGGATCAGATCAATCGCTACCAAGGTGGTCTCGACACCCTCCGCAACACCCAAAAGACCGTGGATGAGATGAAGGAGAAGCTGATTGAAATGCAGCCAAAGCTTCTACAGGCCGCCAAGAATACGGAAGAGAGCATGGAGAAAGTGGAGAAGGAGCAGGAGCTGGCGGAGGTTGCGCGAACGCAATGTGCCTCGGAGGAGGAGGTAGCTAGTGCGATTCAGGCAGAGGCCGATAGCATCAAGGCAGATTGCCAGATTGATTTGGATAAAGCTCTTCCTGTCCTTCAGAAGGCGTTGGAGTCCCTGGATGAACTCAGTCCAGATGACATTCGTGAAGTGCGCAGTTTCCAGAAGCCACGTCCGCGTGTTATTTTGGTGCTGCAGGCGGTACTCACGCTGCTTGGCGAGAAGGATCTCAGCTGGGATCGTGCGAAGCTGGTGATGGGAAGCATGACCTTTGTGAAGGACCTTAAGCAGTACAAGGCAGAGGATCTGACGGAACGAACCATCAAATCGATCCAGAAGTACATCAATGACCCAGAATTCCAGCCTGAACTCGTAGCCAAGACTTCCAAGGCTTGTAAGTCACTTGCGCAGTGGGTCATTGCCATCAACAACTACTACGATGTGACGAAGGTTGTTGCTCCGAAGCGACAGCGTTTGGGAGAGGCTGAGGCCAAGTTTGAGGTTGCCACGAAGACGCTCAATGAGGCTCGTGGACGCCTCCGTGAGATCGAGGAGAAGGTGGCAGAACTCCAGCGAGAAATGCAGCAGAATATTCTTCTGCGCAAGAAGCTGGAGGATGACATCGACCTCACCACAGTGCGCAAGCGTCGTGCTGAGGAGCTCATGAATGGTCTGTCTTCGGAGCAGGAACGCTGGACCAACTCCATTGCCTCACTCAAGGTTGAGCTCGCAGGTCACACCGGTATGATTGCCCTCGCTGCCGGATTTATTGCCTACCTGGGACCCTTCACGTCGCAGTACCGTGATCGCATGATCGCCACCTGGGATAAGAAGTGCCGTCAGCTGCAGATTCCCATTGGAGAGAAGGGTTTCAGCCTCTCCAGCATCGTGGACCCAGTCGCGATCCGAAACTGGTCACAGAAGGGTCTCCCACCGGATCCCTTCAGTGTGGAGAACGGTGTGATCACCACCAAGTCCCAGCGCTGGTGTCTCTGCATTGATCCTCAAGGCCAAGCAGTGAACTGGATTCGATTGATGGAGCGTGAGAACAATCTTCGCGTGATCAAGCTGAGCGATCCCAACTACATGCGCACCTTGGAGAATGCTATCAGAGTTGGTCTTCCGGTGCTTCTGGAGAATGTGGAGGAGTCTCTGGATGCTGCATTGGACCCGGTGCTACTCCGTCAGACCTACCGCTCACAGGGTCGTTTGCTGATTAAGGTCGGAGACAGTGAGGTTGACTACGACCCGAAGTTCCGCCTCTACATCACAACCAAGCTGGCCAACCCCTTCTATCTCCCCGAGCTGCAGATTAAGGTCACCATCATCAACTTCACCGTTACTCCTGCTGGCCTTGAGAATCAGCTGCTGGCAGATGTCGTGCGGTTTGAGTTTGCCGAACTCGAGCACCGAGCCAACAAAACGATCATGGATATCGCCAATGGCAAAAACCAGCTCAAGGGTCTTGAGGACAAGATTCTGCATCTCCTGGGTAGCTCCACTGGAAACATTCTGGACAATGAACAACTCGTGAACACTCTCAAGGATGCCAAGGTCACCAGTGAGTCTGTGACGGAGTCCCTGCGCGTGTCAGAGGAGACCCAAAAGGATATTGACGCTGCTCGTAACCGCTACCGCCCCGTCGCCACCCGCGGATCAACCATTTACTCCGTTGTTTCTCAGCTGGCTGGTTTGGATCACATGTATCAGAACTCTCTCGACTTTTTCAAGCAGCTGTTCACTCAGACACTGCAGCGAACAGAGAAGCGCGAGGATGTGGATGAACGTGTGGAGCTGCTTCTCCCCGCTGTGACTGTGAACTCGTACAACACGATTTGTCGCGGTCTCTTTGAGAAGGACAAGCTCATCTTCGCTTTCCTGCTTTTCGCCAGCATCTCGCGTCAACAGAACAGCATTCGTGATGATGAGTGGAACTTCCTTCTGAAGGGCAGCGAGGGCCGTCGCTACGCCGATGAAGATACCGATCCTGCCCCATCGTGGCTCCCGTTGGGCCCGTGGAACGAGGCTGTTGCCTTGAGCTCCACTGTGAAGGAGTTTGCTGAGCTCAAAGACAACATCTACGACAACGAAGATGCCTGGGAGAAGTGGTACTCTAGCGAGAAGGCCTACGAGGGCTACCCACCTTGGCTCAATAACTTCTCACTGTGGCAGAAGCTGCTGGTTCTGAAGGCTCTCCGTGAGGATTTGCTGAATTATGGACTTTCCATTCTCATTGCGAATACCTTGGGCAAGGCCTTCACTGAAAGCCCAGCCTTTGATCTTTCTGGTTGCTTCCTGGACAGTACTCCAACTGCCCCGATTATCTTTGTTCTGACTCCCGGTACCGACCCCACTCAACTCTTCACGGAGTTCGCCGAGCGACGCGGTTTTGGAACCCGCAAGCTCATGCTTTCCCTTGGACAAGATCAAGGCACCAAGGCAGAAGAGATGATCCGAACTGCCAGCAAGGATGGAATGTGGGTCTATCTCCAGAATTGTCACGTGTACACGTCCTGGATGCCCTCCCTGGAGCGCATCTTGGAAGACCTGTGTCACTCCGATGTTCACCGTGACTTCCGTCTGTGGCTCACGACGATGCCCATCAGTTCCTTCCCGGTACTGCTACTTCAGTCTGGTGTGAAGGTGGTCAAGGAGCCCCCGAAGGGTCTCAAGGCCAACATTCGTGATACCTTTGCCATGGAAGTGAGCGAGGATTTGTGGGACAGTTGCCCTGAAAACGCGACGCAGTGGCGCCGTCTGCTCTTCTCCATGACGTACTTCCATGCCGTCATTCAGGAGCGTCGCAAGTTCGGTCCCCTTGGCTGGAACATTCCATACGAGTGGAACCAGTCGGACTTTGCCGCTAGTCTTCAGTCTCTCTCCACGTACCTGCGCACCGACAGCGATGATGTGCCATGGAATGCCCTACGGTACATGATCGGAGTTATCAACTACGGTGGACGTGTGACAGACTTCCTCGACAGTCGCTGCATCAGCACCATTCTCAACGGCTTCTTTAACGACGAAGTGGTGAAGCCGGAGCAGTTCAACATCACCAACGACGGCATCTACTACATCCCTGAAGATGTAAGTTCCCTGGAGGCGATGAAGGACTACCTGACCAACTTGCCTTCCTTTGAGAGCCCGGAGCTCTTTGGCCTGCATAGCAATGCAGATATCACATTCAACAAGACGACAGTACGAAGGCAGTTGGCGGCTATCCTTTCAGTCCAGCCGCGTTCAAAGGCTGCTGCTGGCACAAGCCCTGAGGATAAGGTCCTGCAGATTGTGGCTGAGTTCCAACGGCGGCTGCCACCCTTTATTGATAAGTCCAAGGGCCACCCTGAAACCTACCGCATCACGGACGATGGAACCATGATTTCTCTCGGTACTGTCGCCAGTCAGGAAATCGACGTCTTCAATGCCATCGTGCTGAAGCTGGAGCGCTCATTGCGTATGCTGAAGCGCGGAATCAAGGGTGAGGTGGTGATGTCCGTTGAACTGGAGGCGATGTTTGATTCAATGCTCCTTGGACAGGTCCCGCAGACCTGGCATAACGGCGGCTATCTCTCGCGGAAGCCCCTCGCTTCCTGGTTTGAGGACACGCTACAGCGCGTTGAGTTTTTCCGTGACTGGAACGACCAGGGTATGCCAGTGAGCTACTGGATTTCTGGCTTCTTCTTCCCCCAGGGTTTCCTCACCGGTGTACTCCAGACATACAGTCGCAAACATCGCATTCCGATTGATGATGTCAAGTTCAAGACCAACGTGACTCGTTGCGAATTGATTGAGGATATCGAGGAGGAAGTGGAGTCTGGCGTCTACGTCCATGGCCTCTACATGGAAGGAGCACGCTACAACATGGACACTGAAATGCTGACTGAGAGCCGAAAGGGTGAGTTGTTCACGAAACTTCCCATCATTCACCTGGAGCCTGTACGCCGCAACGTGACAACGTCGACGGCGCGGACCTACGCGTGCCCTGTTTACAAGACCTCGGCCCGTGTTGGTGTGCTATCCACCACAGGTCTCTCCACCAACTACGTTGTGTCCTTGGATCTCCTTGCTGCTGATGATGCCAATCCAGAACACTACATCAACCGTGGTGTTGCTATGTTGTGCATGTTGGATGACTAATATAGAATACTGCCGTACACGAGCTAGGATGCGGTATCAACCATGTAAAATAGACGCGTGCCAATATCTTTCTTGCCTTTGTGTGATCTCCACCCTCGTGGAGAAGCCACACTCAGTACATACATGGCTACGCTTTTGAAGTGTCGACCCACACTCACCACAAAACTGTACCTCACATTTCACTACTTGTTGATTGTGGTCAACATATCTTTTAATTTCCATGCTAGCTATGCCTCTAACGTTCTCTCGTTGTTTGCTTGTTTGTTTGCGTGTGTGTGTGTGCATCTGCGGAAGTAGTCTTTGCAGTCAAGCGAACCGCCGCTTCTTGTGGTGGATTGTTGCTAGCTGCTGCGCCACAGGTTAGGAGGACCACCGCCACGCTTCGCACTTTTAAAAAGCTAGGAATATGCTTCGACGAGTGGGTGCTCATGGAGTTCCCCATCGCCAGCCCCTCTCATCACTGCCCTATGGGATAGGGAACGGCTGTGCCTACCGCTCCTACGGTCAAACAACCCCACTACGATACGGTGGGGTGAACTTCCCAGGATCTACTACTGCCGCAGCAGAAGCGGCGGCGGCTGGAGCACGCGTCACCTATGCTGGCGGATCGAGTGACAAGGCTAGTGGGGCGTCAGCGTCGGCAGGTATCAACGGCGTGTATGGAAATCGAGCGGAATCTGCCATGCGTGGCATGCTAGGACCGAAGGGACAGGCTGATGCTCGTGAATCCAGGGCCATTCCAATTCTGGGTCGTGCCTCAGTGGAAGGAACGGCGTATACCATGATGCGATCGACTGTGTTTGAAAACTGGAGTCATCAATGCGCAGACCCCGTTGGGTGGCACTTGTCCAAGTTAGGTACGACCACCTGCAAAATGGTGAACGATGTAGGTGAAGCGGTGGAGTCTATTCAATTGCAAGTCATCAAGGGCTGCAATGTTATTGAAATTGATGGTGCGGCGACGGATATGCATCAAAGCATCTCTCGAGCGTTGCAGGAAACACTACATGCGTTTGAACTTGACCGCGATGGGTTTGTGGTAGTTGTTCGGTGTGGATTGATTCGCCAGCCCCCTTTCCAGGAAGAAATCACAAAGATGGAGACGTCAAACACAGCTGCTGCTCGCAATCGGATTGTTCCCATCTTCGAGCGCTACAAGGCTTCCAGTCTACCCTCTGCTCAGCTCAAGACAGGCTTCCGCATTTCGGAGCTGACGGATGAACAGTTGGGTCGGCTTGCTCTCCGCCGTGTCTCGTCCACAGTGGCGGCAGGTCTGACTCCAGACTGGATCGACGCCTTCTTCACCAACGTGGCGTACAACACGAAGCTAGAGTGCATGGACGTGCTCCTCTTGGAGGGAATTCACACCCTCTATGATGGGCGTCAAACGGAGCATGTGGAGGAAGACATCATGCAGCTCTTCGCCTATCTGGAGAAGCAGGTAGAGGCAGGCCTTCTTCAGTACTACGGCATATCTTCCCCACACTTAGCCCCTCCTGTTCCACGCACCTATCCGCCAATGCCCGCCGATGCAATGGTGCCAGACAAGTTTCGCAAGCCACCGATCCTTCCTGCCACGCTGAACCTCTACCGTCTTTTGGCCATGGCCGAGCGTGCGGCTGGAGGAAAGCAGCACCACTTCCGTTTCATTCAGTATCCCTTCAATCTTACCAGCCATCAAGCCATGAGTGCACCCCTTCCCTACGATGAGAATCACACGTTGGTGTCTCTTGCCAAGTCGCTTGGAATAACCACCCTTGGCTGTTCCCCTTTGGAGACCACCAACCTCATGGAGCTCCCCGAACGCTACCACAACTTTCCAGCAGATGCTGATTTGAAGGAGCTCCGCATGAACTTCTTCACCTTGTGCGAGCGGTGCGTGATGAAGGAGATGGAGGTGAAGGACTCCCTGGAGAAGGGTCCGTCGTCACTTCCACCAATTGATCACCTTTTTGTGGCAAGCGTCTATCTCTATGCTCAGCGCCAGTTTACGAACCTATTCTTCTTCACGGATTGGGCAACGTACCTTATTGTGCCTCGCTTTCGAAGGGCCCTTACGCGACTGAAGGAGGCAAGCACGACAGAGATCAAGGAATGGGCCAAGCAGTATGAACAGCTGGTGGATGATTTACTGCGCTTCCGCCGCCGCATGTTCAACAGCAAGCACTCCAAGGTTGCACGGAATATTGATATGGCAATCGATGCCGCGAGCCCCACATTGGCCAAGTGCCCCATGCTCAACCAAAAAGCCCTGAATTTTGCCACCTACGGCTGTGATTGCCTCCTCGCTGGGTTTCATGTGGCACGGTACTTCCACGAGGCTACGGAACTGAATCCAGCAAAGAATGGCCAATTGACAATTCCAGACAACGAGCTTGTCGCACTATGCCAGTCAGCTGAGGTCAGCTACGCCAATGCTTCTCCTCCTCACCCATACATGCTGGAGCCCATCATGAGCGCTGGTAAGTTCTCCAAGCAGAGGAGCCGTGCTGCGGAATCACTCATCACCATTGATCCTAAAAACCCTCAGTTCCCAGACATTCCACAAGAGCTGGAGGGAGAGACTGATACCGATGAGACAACGGGGAGCAGTGACCCTACAGATGCCACGTCCGATGCCTCTAGTGCAGCAGAAAGCGGCCAAAAGCAATCCGCGTAGGCTGGCAAGTGACGAGGGGTCCCACACCACCCTGCCAACCTCTCCACCTACGTATTGCCAACCAAGACAGTTGGTTGACTCACAGTTACCGTGATTGATGTTAACCGGTGCTAATTTTCTTCCACATTTTCGTACGTCTCATGGCGTTTGCGACAAGGTAGCACAACGATTCGATTGTGATATACGGTCCGAAGAGCAACTTCACCATTCTCTTCATATTGGTTAATGTTCTCTCTGCTTCTTTTTGTGTCTGATCATCGGTACAGTTCCAGTTTCCACGGAGCCCACAGATTAATTCACACTTCTTTGATACTCCGCAAATTGCATCTTCACAATGGCACCGCGGGGACTTATCTTGTGGCTGGCCCTGGTGGCCACGTTGTTATGGTCAGCAGAGGTTGCCTACGCAGACACGTTGAACGCCACGGCCTATCACGGCATCTTGTTTGAAAGGAAGTACACAAACGTTCCGATCATCCGTCGCGGCTCCGCAGGGGCTCTGATCCGTAGCAATGTGGTGCCCTACCACACTACGGAGCATGTTTCCACCTACGCCAATGTGGCCGTTTTCGTGGCCAGCAATGAACACCTAACGGGAGCAACAGTCTCAGGATTGCTGAACGCCGGGGCGACAGCTCTGGTAGTTGCTCTCTCAGATACGGACCGCATCAATGAGGAGGTACTGAGCCTGTTTCTGACCACCACAGACGCTGTTGACCAGCCTATTTATTTTGTGGACGAGCAGTCTCCTGATGGCCAGCTCATTGAGCAAACTCTGAAAGATTCTCACACACCCCACTACCTCAAGGCGGCCACCTCTCTCCAGAAACCTCCCGTGACTATGATGCCTGACTGGCCATCCGCCGTCGTCAGCAGCCACCTCCGCTGGGGGGAGCGAAGGGATCAACGCCCGTCAATCCGGCTACTCATTTCCGCGCACTTTGATACCTTCGGTGTGGCCCCTGCTGCGCCGACAGTGAGTGGTGCCTCTGGGACTGTGGCTGCCGTAGAAGTGTGGCGGCGCCTCGTTCAGTCGACCGAAGCTCAACGATCATCCAAGGCGTATGCTCCATTTGCGGCGACCCTGCGTCTTGGCAGCACCGCCCGCATGAACTACCAATCATCCTCCCGCTGGCTTTCGCAGACCACAGACAAGGAACGTGGGGCCATGGATTTGGCCATCTGCCTGGAGGAGCTGATGCCTCTTCCAAGCGCTTCCTCTCAACTCCTATATCTCCACGTCAATGATCGCTTTCTCCGGCAGAAGGATGGCCAGGTGGCTGTGGAGTTAGCCGAGAGCACAGCCGCCGCCATGGGCATGGAGCTGAAGGTCATCGCAGCAAAGACGGATTACCAGCATCACGACTTGCAGTTCGAGCACGAAGTGTTTGCGGACCGGCAGCTTCCGGCAATGACCTTTTCGTCTCATCGGAGCCACCGCGTTGATCAAATTGTTCGTGACGTACGCCAGCCGCTCAGCAAGGCGTCGATGAATCTTCTTCACAAGCGTGTGGACTTCATTCATGCCTTTGTTACCGCCTTCCTCAAGCAGACGATGACGGATGCAAGCGTCTGGGAAGGAACGGAGGGCTACGTTCGTGGGCTCATGGAGTATGCCGCGCGTCAGCCCCGCTCACCTGCCGCGCGGGGTGGGGAGTCACTCCTCCAATTTGCACAATCACTTCAGCGCCTTCTGAACGACATGGAGTCAACCACACATCTTGCTTCCGGCCCCATCAGTAGTCTCTCTAGCGGACTGCGTGTGGACCAGATCCATATGATGCCAAGTCTTTCACTTTACTCCCCATTTGAGATGTCCCTCATTATTTCAGCCACACTTCCAATGACCAACTACATGGGCCTACTCTTTGCAGCGATCGTGGCGGTGGCGGTCTTCACTTTCTCGGAACTGCAATCACTCCATGCCGTGCGTTCCCTCTTTTTGTGAGAGAGGATGTGGATGGAGAACCTAATGATAACGCCTCCCTCTACCGTTGACTACTAAAGATGAAGCTTGGCGTGGGCGTGTCTGTGTGTGGACTGTCCACGCACGCAACGATCATGCAGCAGTATTGCTGTGTGACGAACTGACAGAGTGTCTCTCAAGTGATAGCGCAGGTACTCCGCTGTTGTTGTTGTTGTTATTGCTGTTCCTCATGCTTTTTTCTATTCCCTCTATCTGATTGGATCGGATACGCGGCATGACATTGCTTAGGTCGTCTTGTACGTGTTGCAACAACGTCTCTCGGATCACCATACGTGGACTGATCTGTTGCGGACTATCCTCACATGTATAACTGTCGCATATTCCGAACGCACTCGATGATGCTTGGTAGGTGCATTGGCCGCGGTCTATGTCGTGGACAGAGCTGCTCAACTCTCTTCTTTTCAGGTATGAATACTCCGTACCTTGCTGCTCGTCGCTTTCACGGCCATGGAGGTGATCGCACGAAGCCTCTGCAAATCAGCTTTGTCCTGCCCGATGGAGTTGAAAAGACCGTCACTGCCTACGAGGGCCAGACTTTGCTGGATGTGGCGAGTGAGCAGGGGCTACCGATGGAGGGAGCTTGTGGTGGTAGCTGTGCGTGCTCCACCTGCCACGTCTACTTGGATGAAGACAGTGGGGTCATGGATACATTTCCTGAACCAACCGACGAGGAGAATGATATGATTGATCAGGCGTTTTTCCCCATGTCCAGCTCCCGTCTCGGATGCCAACTTCATCTTCGCCAAGATCAGCATGACGGCATGAAAGTGACCATGCCCAAGGCAACGCGAAACATGTACGTGGACGGTGCTACTGTTACTCCTCATTGATGGACCTATCCTGATACCTACGACTACGATACTGACTGAGGGCGACACTGAGCGTGGAACATAACTACGTTTGTTGCGACCGAGGATGGAGCACTACAGCGCAACGTCGCAAGATGCTTTGGAGTGGCTTCTCTGAGGCATGTTGCAACTTCTTCTCCAATCCTGTTGCTGTTGGACTTCCTGATGCGGACATATTGGCGAGTGATTCTTTCCCATGATTCATTGACAGATGCTGAGAGAGTGGTATCCATCCACGGGGAATTTCTGAACTACGTCCCATAATGCAAATACCAGTTGATCGGCGAGAAGTGGAACACGTCTCTGACTGACTCACGACGTGGTGCACCATGACCATCTCACTATCTCTCCTTATCCTTCTCTCTTTTCTTTTTGACTTTGGGGGGGGGGATATCTACTCAGCTCCCAGTTGCTCGTTTTCTTTTTCTGCCATGACCTCCTTCACTCCGTTGGGTACCACAGATGACTTGAAGGACTCAATAGCAAAGCGCCGGTCTGAGGTTCCTGTTGGAATCGTTATTGACCGCAGCTGCCGCGTGCACATCTCCGACATTCCTTTGGAGCGCATCGAGCTGGAGGGCCCCAATGCCCTACGCGGAGAGTTTGCCGCCTTCGGACCAATCGAGTCCTACAAGCTCTTCTCAGATCGCACCACTGGCCGGTTCAGTGGCGGGGCACTGTGCACGTTCCGCAATCCAGCTGATGCCGCGAGTGCCATTGAGCACATGGATGGTCGTACCTTTGAGGACAGCGTCTTGAAGGTGACTGCTGCGCGTGAGCATGGCGTGCTGCTGCTTCACCAGTCTCATGCCTCTCGACGAGGCTTCCTACCTGGAGGTGCCACCACCGATGCCACTACAGCAGATGGCAAGTGGAACCACGATAAGTACAACCTCCTTGCTCAGGGAGCAAACATGGATGAGGCGCTCGGACTTCGGCGACGCAGTGGTGGTCGTGGTGGACGTGGCGGACGCCATCTGTCGCGAGGCGAGCGCATTGACGAAGCCTTCAATCAGTATATTCGGGAGCGAGATGAGCTCGCTGTTGCGTCTACGGCTTCTCCCGCAATGGAAAAGACTGTGAGTGATGCACCTGCAGAGGCCGACGCACACATGCAAAGCGAAGAAGCTCCAAAAGCATCTGAGCAACAGCAGCCTGCTCCCACTGGGGTGATGCCGGCTCCTCCTGCTCCGTTGGCTCCGGAGGAACTCTAAGTTTGCCGGTGTGTTGTGGGTGGTAGAGGAGCTCTGACGCGACGGAGACGATGCTGCATTCCACATCACAAAGGAAAGAGTGCATCGTCACGTCGATGTTGAGGCAGATGATGCTTGTCCGCCAACGCTAACTCACCCAATTGTGATGATTGTCGCGAACATTTCCCCACTTTTTCAATTTGTGTACGGCCTCGCTGAGCACTCTCATCTGTCTTCGCTCTCCTCTTTGATCTACAGCCCCCCAGCATACTGTAGCACTTGCCTATCGAAGCACCGTGGCTTGTACGTGCTAGTGTCCATTCCTGTATGCTGCGTTTGCTGGTGTTGCTGTGGGTTGCAGCAATTCAGTGTTTCGAAGTACATCCATGCTTCATCAAGGCACTCTTCTCCGCCGACGAAACACACGACGTCGCAGTGGATCCTCCCCTCACACCCGCTGTTCCACCCCATCGTCATTGCTTAAACGCGTGGAGCAGGAGCTCCTGGGATACTTTGGGTCATCTGCCATCTACGACGGCCTTCCAGTGTTGAACTCCACTACGTCGCACCAAGTGAACTGCATCCATCAGAGCCGTGCTGTGATGGATGCGATGCTCTACCCGCACGTCCCCATGCCAGAGACTGTCGTAGCCTCCAACAGCAACTGCAATATCCTATGGAAACCCAGCAAGCTAGGCGCTGCCCTTCGCCATCCGCCCCATGAGCCGCTTAAAGAGATTCTGGCATTCCGTTGGCTGTCGGAGCGCTGCCGTACGGCAGTTGATGCCAGCAAAGGATTTGGCAGGGAAGAGGCCAACCTTGACGTCTTCTCTCGTGACATTGCGGAGCTGTGGGAGTCGACATCCAATTCATGGAGATCTGAATCGACGACTTCATCTACTCGTTCTGCACCAGATCGAGTGGTTTTCCTAGTGTTTTACAGCCATTCGCAACATACCCGTGCAGTGGGGAAGCACTTTATCAGTATTAAGGATCGTGTTGTGAGCTACTTGAGCTCACCAGAGGACCAAGAGCACGGTCGAGGCCCACGAATTGTTCGCGTGGTCCCCATTATTGTGGGTATCAAGACACCCCCTCAGATATTATCCGCATGCTTGACATCTTCTCCCAACGAGTTGTGGTACCGCCGTGCAGGGCAGTACACTACCTGCTCTATACTGCAGTGTCTCCGTGAGCTACCTCTGGTGTGCGTTGGGTCAGGAGATGCAATGTCAGTCCTTCAGCGTCGGGTACTCCTTGTGTCAGAATCGTGGCTCTTCGCTCGTACAATGGCTGGGCTAACCAACGGACCCTTCCTGAGTAGAATGGAGGACATGCGTTCGGAAGTTGTTCCCGGCGTGGTGTCACAATCTCTCAGTGAGGCGGAGGTGGAGGCTTTTGCACGATACGTAGCTGTCCGCGCCAAGAGTTGTGACTAGCAACGGCATGTAAGAGCATTCCATATGCAGATTGGGTTTATGCTTGAACAACTCGTGACATTTTGGGTTGATGGTGGTGTGTGCGTAGCTTCTTGACGCTCGATCTGGTTCACTCCATAAACACACTCTGTGATTAAGCACGTCACGAAATTGCGATAGACTACAAAGACAACTGCGATTGGTTCTTGAATCATTTATTCAACTCTCTGCTTCTGTTGCACCGTTCTTAACATCAAAGCTTCTCCAGTTTACTGTAGGAACTTACCTTTGATCACAGTGAATACTCCCACTGTAACCGGTTTTTTTTGTCGCTCACTTCCTCACGACCTTTTCAGGCAATGAAACTCCCTTCCCGAGCGTATGGCCACTGTTGGAAGCTATTTGTGGCACTAATCCTTGTTACTTGGATTACTGTGTTGCCGATCATGTGGCACGTACAGGAGCCCAAATTACCTGATGCCCCCAAATTGAACACTACCCCATCCACGCACACACTTCCATCCCCGCTTACTTTGTTTAAACCCCGAACAACACCTCTTCCCGGTCCCATCGTTCATTACACGGATGCAGACGATGTCTTTCCTGCACGAGAAGGTGAAAAGAATGTTTCCTTTGAAATGTACCTTGATTGCCTCGCTGAGCGACTCAATGTAGATCGTCGTGCGCGTGTGGAGCGTGCCTTTCACACGCTGGAAACCACGTTTCCCTATATGGTGGTGATGGCAACAGTTGAGCTTGGGGATATACGCGCATTCATGTGTAACCTGGATGTCCATGTGCAGCGGCTTATGTACGTGCAGAATGGACCTGTGAGCACCACCACTCGCTTCTTTGACGACGTTCAGCGCGCATTCGACTTCACGTCCCGCTTGCAGATTGTTCGCTACATTGACAACGCTGGCTTTGGTGGCGCTGTCAACACGGCCATGCGTGATGCGATGCAGTACACCTTTGACGAGGTACCTTTCCTCCATATTTCTAACAATGATGTTCGCTTCACACCAGGGGCACTGGCAGAGATTCTCCCCAAGTTCTATGCGCTGACCCGAGGTGACAAGGTGAAGATGGAGGAGCTGGCGGCTGAGGTAGCGACAGAGCCCAACCAGTACACACCTGCTAAGTTTCGTTCTCCGCACCTTCGGGCGACCTCCCGTGACACGTTGCTGCAGACCTCTCGATTGCTGCCGGATCGCATCCGGTACATGCCCCCCGATGAGATGATGAAGGCATTCGCCAACTATACAGCGGCGATGTATCTTGGAACGAAATTGACGCCGTCCAGCTGGAGCGTGAGCCGTCTTGCCATGGAGACGGTTGGGCTCATGGACGAGAATAACTACCCAGCCTACTTTGAGGACTCGGACTGGATCTTTCGGCAGTACGCGCTTGGCTTTCGTGATTTCACACCTTCAACTATGTTGATGAAGCACTTTGGCCAAGTCTCACGGAAACATGCGTGGGAAAATCAACATCGGATCGTTACTGAATCAATAGCGTACTCCAAGGCAATTATTGTGGTAGTGGTCGAAATGTATGGCCCCTATGGAAACTTCAAGTGGTGTGCTTGGTGTCGTTCGCCCACTGGTGAACAGCTTCCAAGGTGGAAGTCTGTTTACGCCAACTCCACGCACAGACTACCAGTGGATTCGTGGGTTTTCGACGTTGAGCTACATCAACGGGTATCCCTGCGAATTCGACGTCTCTACGAGTCGTTTCTACCTGGTGGTGGCACCCAGCCCCCTTTGGACTGGCTTCCGTATGCCTCATTTGATCGCTTGCTTCAAAGCTGGCGAGATAACAGTGCGTATCGCCGCCGCTATTGACAGCAACAACTGGCAACTACACATGTGTTGAACGAACTGACGTTCCTTCTCGAGCGCAAAAGTTCGATTCAATCGATATAAAGCGTCGTTCGTTCACAACTTCCTGATACCAATATCCAGATCAGGAAAGAACGACATTCGCTGATTAGATTCAACTACTTTTTTTCCAGCAAAACTGGTCACGGTGCGTTGGTGTTGATTAGTCACGGTGGCCCCAACGGTAACTCATGGAAATGCGTGGTTGTG